>JAYMTK010000985.1:0-18275 GCA_036897405.1 Pelargonium myrrhifolium
TTCTGATTCAGCTCCTTAATGGACCACCAACTTACCGAGATCATCACCTACTTACCAACATTTATCGGGATTGATCTAGGCGAAACAAACAAGCACTAAGTTGTTCGGGTTGTGTTGTGCCTAGAGCTTGCAAAATGTACTTGTACCTGCGGGTACTCGCAACCTAATCATAAAAATATTGAATTCGGGTTTGATTTCTTTGACTTAAAAAATCGGGTCAGGTTAGTAATGTGAAATTTTTGAGTCGGATATTCCTGCAAAACAATGTGTTTTATGCATGAAACTCAAAATTATACCATAACCCAACTTGCCAGAAGACTCTATAGGGTCAGGTTCGGGTGATTTCAACCCGAACCCGACCTGACACTACCTTTTGCAACCTCTAGTTGTGCCCAACACACACACAATTAAGTTATAAATTTGTCATACTCCACCTTCTCAAAATAAGTGTCATGTATTTTTGTCTTAATGAGACTAATTATTATGAAATTTCAATAATATCTTTATAATGAATTAGTTAATATTCTTTGAGTTTGCAACAACAAATGTCATGGGAGATCCGAGAGAAATATACAAACCAATTAACTAACTAACTTTTTCTTAAAAAAGTTCAAAATGAAAATCAAGACATTCCAAATTTTCGTATTTAAACTTGTTAGTCCCTTAACTTTATTTGTCTCAAAATGAACCCTAGACTTTGGTCATTGTCGTCAACATTTGTTAACTCTCTTTTTTCTCGTTAAAAATGCTGATGTTGCAAAAAGTTACTACCTCCGTTTCATGATAAATGTCATTTTAATTGAGCCGATTATTTGAAGTTTTTTAATTAATTCTGACAAAAGAACGACGTGAGAGACAAGTTTCAAATTAGATTTCAAGATTTACGTGTAAAATATACGAGTTTATACAAATTTGCTCAATGCGAATCGAATTTGAAAATTAATCAAGTTTACTTTTTGCAAATTCAACATTTATGGTTTAAAGTGAATGTTTTTTCTTTAGGAAAAAAGAAAGAACAAAACAAAAATTGCGGGAAGGGTAGTAAAGTCATTTCGCACAGCGTTACTTCTCTGGCAATCTTTGTCTTATATAAACACCAAATTCAGTTGCGTACCAAGAAAATAGTAACAGCGAGAGAGAGAGAGGGAAGCAGAGAAAGGAGAGAGCTTTGGCACCAAATCCAAAGAACCACAAATCATTTTTCACTGAGATTCGATTCTCTGCGTGTCTTAAGGTTTGGGATCGGATCGGAGATCGGACAGTGTCTATATTTCACCGCAAGCTTGGGTTTTTTTTTGGTTGTGGCTTTGGACAGAGTCGTTGCACGACTGGTTCCTCCATTTTCTTCGGATTTGGGCTCTGAAAAGTGATTTTCGAGGGAATCGGATCACTGGGTTTGCTGAGAATCGCGAGTTCGTAAATGGGTACGTCGCAAAATGATAGTAGAATGGCGGGTTGGTTGTATCTCATACGCTCGAATCGAATTGGGTTACAGTACTCAAGGAAACGCTACTTCGTTCTCGAAGAACACCATCTCCGGAGCTTCAAATCAGTGCCCACTTCAACAAATGAGGTTCTTCTAGTTCCTTCTCATTCACAACATATTGATTTTCGCTTACATATATCTATTTATAGACAAATCTCTGTGGTGATTTTAGTGTTGCGTGAGGGTTTAATTATCGTAGATAATGATTTTTTTAATGATGCTTGGTATGTGAGTCTATCTTTAAGTCTCATTAAACAAATGAAAAGATAAACATTGTTCAATTCAAAATTTAATGATTTTTTTAATGATGCTTGGTATGTGAATCACGTTTTATAATGATTGTTTCATCTCGGAACTATTTGCATTGTCCAAGACAAATCAATACAGAAAGTTAAAGCACGGGTTAAGTCATCCATAAATTGTCCTATAGAAAAAACTTCATGGATTGGGAAGATCAAATATGACTCAATGCTGATCAGTTTGTTTCACATATTAAATTAGTTTACTGAGTAAAAACTAAGAAAAGTTTTTTATTTTTTGGCCTCAGGATCCTGTTCGAAGTGCAGTTATAGATTCTTGCATTCGAGTCACGGACAACGGACGAGAGAGCATCAATAGAAAAGTATTAGCTTTTTTGGTGCCCCTCTTGTGCAGTGATGTTCATTTTGTTGTTTCCTTTTGTTATCATACATTATAATGGGTGTTCTGTATGCGCTGCAGGTCTTCTTCATATTTACACTGTTTAATACTTCTAATCACCATGATCAACTTAAGGTGTGCCAACTAATTCATCAAAGAATTTTGGTTTTATTTTCTGATTTTGTGAATAAGTTACGATATCTAAATATCATAGTTGGGAGCTAGCAGTCCTGAAGAAGCCGCAAAATGGATACAATCTTTTCAAGAAACAGCTTTAAAGGTATGGAGATGGTCATTTTTGTTAGTCTAGAGCTTTACTTGTATGCGTACGATAGGAGACTAATGCTTCCAAATGTATACAGGGTGGTCCAGATCCAGTACATAATGTCGTGGGTTGTTCTAAGAGCAGATGGCCAGCATTTAGGAAATGATCTGATTTAACATACATACACTACACGTTTTTTTTGGTTCTTCTAATCATTTTCAATTATGCAAGAACCTCTTCACTAGCAAAAGCTTTGTTTAACTTGTTGGGCAATGTTTGTGATTGTGATGCTCTTTATCATTCGTCAATTTTACACCTTAAATACTTTTGGCACCCAACAAGTTCTGTTTTGCACACAGGTTGGGTTGTCCGAGGAGGATAAATGACAATAGTTATTTTGATTGGACTCTTCATTCATCCACTCAGACGAATCTAGTAACATCCGATGTTGTTGCTCCTTCACCCTGGACAATCTTTGGTTGTCAAAATGGTAAGAACGGAATTTTGTAATTTGTACTTTGCAGCTAAAGTTGAATTTCCAATATCATGGATATTTTGTAGGGCTACGGCTTTTTAAAGAAGCAAAAGATAGAAATTCTCATGCGAAGGTCAGTTTCTCTTCCAAATTCTGATTCACCAATATTTTGTTATGAACTGTATTACATTGTTGAATATGTTCCTGTTCTCAGCACTGGGATGACCATCCTGCAGTTATGGCCGTAGGTGTGGTTGATGGAACTTCAGAAGCCATTTTCCAAGCACTTATGTCTCTTGGTCAGTCAAGATCTCAGTAAGTGCATTGGATGTTTCTTTATGAGGAATCTTTTTCCATTCTTAAACTTTTACTGAGACCGCATGTTTAATTGTTCTAGAGGTTTGTTTAGTAATAACCTAAATATTGCAGAAAAAATGATTTTGTGATGTATATCGGTATGGAAATTTGGTTAAATAATCTTCAAAAGGTTGATCACATTTGGCTTCCAAAATATATTATAAACCAGTTGGTCTTTAACAAGAAAAAGTTTTATTTACACACACAGAGAGAGAGAGAGAGAGAGAAAATTTGTTTGTTATTAACATTAATTTTGCGACTTGATTTGCAGATGGGACTTCTGTTTCTACAAGGGTAGCGTGGTTGAGCACCTTGATGGTCATACTGATATAATCCACAAGCAGTTGTATAGCGATTGGTTACCTTGGTTGGGTCTAGACCTTTAAAGTTTTATCACATATTTTCATAAGGAAATCTACAAGATTTTGCATTTTTAGTAGTTCATATTTCTAATGTGTGATAACTTGCAGGGGAATGAGTCGAAGAGATTTATTGTTGCGGCGTTATTGGAGAAGGGAAGACGATGGAACATATGGTACTAGAATGTTTTTGAAGGAAAGCTTTAAAATGATCTTATCAGCAGATTCATTTGCATTCAAAAGTAACTTTTTTTTGGTTTATCCTTTTGCAGTGATCCTTTATCATTCCGTGTTTCACAAGAAATGTCCGACCCATAAAAGCTACGTCCGTGCCTGCCTTAAAAGTAATATGTTTATTTTTTTAAAGAGAAAAACAGTTTCCTAGACGTTTTGAGGCCTTCATTGTTGCATGCTATTCAGTGTTCACTATATATAGGGGGCTTCTGGTGCTGCTGCTGTTGCATTGTTTTTTTTTTTTTCTTAATTTAATTATTATTATTATTTTTTTATAGCCTTGCTCTCTCTTAATGCAGTGTAGGTTCATTGGATTTTCAAGTTGCTTTTTTCATATCCAGTTATCATCATATATAAAAAGCACTGTTATTTTGACATGTTAGTGATTTCGTTTGATAATGTGATATCTCACTTTTTTGGTCGACGATCTGATGGTAACATTAAGCACTGTCTTTCAGGTGGAGGATATGTTATATCTCCCGTGAACCATCGGAAACAATCAGTTGTGAAGCACATGCTTGCTATAGATTGGAAATTTTGGAAATCTTATTTACAAACTTCTTCAGCCCGATCTGTAACCATCCGAATGCTTGGAAGAGTTGCTGGTGCTCACAAGATACTAATTTATGAATTTATTGTTTTCACGTCATTTATCGACTAGGTACTAAATGTTTTTTTTTTTTGTTTCCTTTCTCAGCTCTGCGTGAGTTGTTTAGAGCAAAAACAGAAGACTATTCTTCTGATTTTTCATCAGGAGAGTTAAGGAGAAATAGTAGGTTGTATCAAGGTGAAGAGAATGGCACTCTTGATGCTCGGACAATGATGGAAGATGTCACAAGTAGGGAATGTTTAGGTGAAGAAGTGGACAAAACGCCATCTGAATATGCAAGCCTGGTGGGCTTCAATGATGCTGATGATGAATACTTTGATGTGCCCGAACCTTCACATTGTGATCTGGCAGAAAATAGCTGGTCGCCTGATTATTGTCCAGAAGTGTACTCTCAGCAGGTTCGCTTTCCGATTCAAACATTGCTAGCTCTTATTTATAAGTAGGAAATGGTAGAATTGGTGGTTAAATCGTTCAAGTGCTTGTACACGTGTCACTTCTGCAACTTTCTGAATCATGCAGATATGCCTTTGTTAGATATTTTGTGAGATTTGAACTAAAGATATAATCCACATATAAAGTAGACAAGAAGCACCAGCAAATGAGTTTTGACTGTGTAATTATGCCTGAGAAGTTCAGTTTGGAGGAAGACTTCTTGGATATAACTGACTTCCCATCCCCTTTGTATATCTCTGCAGTTGCAATAAATGTTACGTTCTCTTGCTCTTGCATAATTATTTTTCTCAATTGGCTACCATGACATTGAGTTGCAGGATGCTCGTCCTCCGAGGTTATCTGCTGCTGGTTTTGTTAAAAAGCTGCACGATCTTGCAGGTAGTTTCATACGAGTGATTAGTTTCCAACTTAACGTGATTTGATCGGTATTTTTGTATAATTACACGATCCACTTTCCTTCCAAATCTCTGATGGGCGGACACTAATGTAAGCTGCAGTTCAGAAAAGGGGTTATGTTGACCTACAAGAGTTGGCAAAGGAAGACGGCATCTTTTGCCGCTATGGAGCTACTCTGCTCAAAGATCCTGCTTGTACTTCACCTTGCAGTTGGACATCAGCAGATCCGTCTTCTTTTCTAATTCGCGGGGCAAATTATCTTGAAGACAGTAAAAAGGTATGGTCAACAATCTGTCATTAATAATAAAGCTGAACTAAACTGCCAAGTGCATTGAAGTATTTTACATGGTAAATTCCAGTATTATGTCTCTTCATAGCCACCTATTGAAGGAAAAAAAATATACTCCCCTAATATTGCGTATTAACCGTAATAAGATTTTCTGAGGTGATACCTTAATGAGCCTTGACCCTGAAAAAAGTTCACTCAATCTGTTCTATCATGTTTAGGTGTGATCTCCTCATGACCATACTGTTTGTCAACTGCTTGCAGTTTTTACGTTAGGGTATTCGTTTACAATAACTTAGCTTTGGTTCTTGTCAAGCGTTGCCAGAATTACAATGAGCGGATTATTTTCTTTCCATTTTTTTTATTTATGTAGTTCCGTTGTTTTGTCTACAGGTCAAGGCTAAGGGTACCTTGATGCAAATGGTTGCTGCAGATTGGCTACGATCTGACAAGCGAGAAGATGACCTTGGTAGCCGACCAGGAGGCATTGTACAGGTTGGTCTTTAGTTGAAAAAATAGATTTTTCTTTTAAGCAATTACAGAAAACTTATATAGATTTCTACATTAGGTGTTAAAATGTGATAATTTAATTCAAAAGCTAGCTTCGTTGCCCAAAAGTTTATAAACTAGAAACGAAGGTACTTTTTCATATCACAAAGATCAGTGAGTTGGGTTTCGTAGGGCTTAGGAGGATTGTTTTAACTGGGTTTCATAAAAATTAATCGTGCTCACTGCACGTACATTATGACTTTTGTGGCAATGAAATATAACGATCTTTGTTCTTCAGAAATATGCGGCAAAGGGTGGGCCAGAGTTCTTCTTTATTGTAAATATACAGGTGAATTTCTTACACCACTCTAATATTTTCCATTTCTTGTCTTGTTCGTGCATGTAAACAATGATCTACTTCTTATGTACAATGAATCAGGTCCCAGGTTCAACGACATATAGTCTAGCACTATATTATATGATGAATACTCCCGTGGAAGACTCACCTTTGCTAGAGAGCTTTATCAAGGGAGATGATGCCTACAGAAACTCGAGATTTAAACTCATACCATATATATCCAAGGTTAGTACACATAGACTTCAAAGAATGTTATGGTCCTATGCATCATTGCATGTTTGCTCGGACGTACATTGCCTAGTGGGCCCAGTATAGTACTGACAATTCAAATCTTGGGTCGGGTTGAAAATACTCATCCTAACCTGATTCATATAGTTCCACGTCGGATCGGGTTTGTTACAGGGAAGATACAGATTGAGTGCGGAGTTCAGTCTTATTTTTTTGGCATCACATTGCTCACACCGAGCAAATGTCAGTTTGAAAATAACTTTTTTTACGTTCTCTCTATACTGGTGTTTCTTACCTAGAGAAGAAAGATACTAGGGGCGTTTTGGCTGTAGATTTTATATTTGGTTTAAAACGCACCATTTTTTACAGTTTTTTTAAAAATCTATTAACATACCTTCTGTCACTGATCATTTCGATTCTTTATCTCTTCTTTTCGTCAGGGTTCATGGATAGTTAAACAGAGTGTCGGAAAGAAAGCTTGCATAGTTGGCCAAGCACTCGAGATTAATTATTTCCATGGGAAGAACTACTTGGAGGTAACCTTTTGAGAGTAATTATCTTTATAATTTATGCGGGCAAGCATTTTACAAAAATTGCATATTCTCCTTGGTAATTAAGACGAGAATAGTGTTTTAGCATGCAATATGGGACTCTTCCATAAAGGAATGAACTATTCTAGCAAATACAAGCTTCGATAGAAAACTAGACTATCCTTGTTTCATTGAGCCCTTCTGGTTTTTGTGAAGTACATACATCAATTTGTCTGATTTTAATGCGATGTTGCTTTTGATCTAGAGGACAAACTGTCATGATAGTTATCGAGTTTGTATATAGTTTGTGGGATTTTCATGTTATGTGAAATATGCTAATAAGTAAGTGTTTGATTCTCGTTTCAGCTTGGGATAGATGTTGGATCATCAACCGTTGCAAGGGGTGTGGTCAGTCTTGTTCTCGGTTACCTGAACAATCTGGTCATCGAAATGGCATTTCTGATACAGGTAAACAATTATAGTACCGTTTGGATTACAAATTGGAATGAGAATGGGAGTCAATAAAGGAAACGGGAATAAGATTCCCGATTTAGAGTCATTTTCATGACCAAAAAGTCTTAATCCGAACATGAAAGTGAATCTCATTCCCATTTCTCATTCTTCTTTCCCATTCATGACCCAAAAGTCTTAAAATGTTCAATCATGAACTTTGGAAGAGAAACAAAATTCTTCGCCACGAAAACGGAAACCTCTATTCAGTATTTGGGCTGCATATATATATTCTGATCTTGTTGTCCCTCAGGCAAATACACCAGAGGAGCTACCAGAATATCTTCTGGGAACCTGCCGTTTGAACCATCTGGATGCTTGCAAATCAGTTCTAGTGAAATTGTGATTATATCTCGATAATATTTTCGTGTTTTGGAAACTCTTAGAAGGTTGGCTAGGAAGTAATGAAGGTAGTTTCAAAATTGTACATATATATTCCACGAAGAAATCAAATGTGTCTTCCCCGTGAACTAACACGTGCCAATTCTTTTTGTCGTATTTGGGTATCATTGAGATTGAGATGGCGTTTGGAGAATGAGATTTTCATTCTTCATGTTCGGATTAGGACTTTTTTGGTCATGAAAACGGCTCCATTCCCGTTCTCATTCCAAAAATCCTAATCCAACGCTACCTAAGAAATAAAATGTGTATGCCCCGTGAGCTACTACGTGCCAATTCTTTTGCCTTAAGTGGGGGTATCTATAAGATTGAGATAGCGTTCGGAGAATGAGAATCAACAATGATAATGAGATTTTCATTCTTGATGTTCAAATTAGGACTTTTTGGTCACAAAAACGGCTCTATTCCCGTTCTCGTTCCAAAAACACTAATCCAAACGCTACATGAATGTAATCAATCACTTGAAATGTATCACTACTAGTTCTCTTCCCATTCTGCAATGTAAATATGTACTTCCATTGTCATTCTAGTATTATGAGAATTTTGTATATATACATATACACACACACACATGACAGAAGATTGTGCACTCTCAAACACTAGCACGCAAGAGCGTTTAGATTAGAATTTTTGTTCGGGAATGAGAACCGAGAATGAAATAAAATCACATCATGTCTGTTGGTTGGTTGGTTAGGTGATGATGCTAATAATTTATTTTCCTGTTTTGCTACTGTTTTCAAGTCTCTGTCAGCTGAGATATATTTGAAGTTGAAACCTGAAGGAAGCATGATTTGATGAGCCAATTTTGTGCCACAACACAACCAAACAAGACAGAAACAACTGGTTGAGCTTGTTGTGGGTTGGTTAGGTCATGATTTGATTATCCATTTTGGGACTACAACAAAGTAGCCAGCAAAATGGACCCGTATCCGTGGGTGTCTGCAAGTTGCAACCCAACCCTTAAAAAGTCGGGTCGGGTTAAAGTTGGATAGTAATGTACAATTTTAGGGTCGAGTTGGATATACCCGCGAAAGCAGTATGTTTTATGTCTAAAACCCGAAACTGGACCCTACTCGACCCTACTTTTTGCGTCCTCTAGCGACAACTTGTTGAGCTACTTGTGTTGTGGGTTAGGTCTCATTTTCTACCATCAAATCAAAACAAAAACATTTAACAAATTGACATTGTTGTGTCTAAAAGAATTAGGAAGACAACAATGGCCAGTGAATCAAAGTACCCACCATCACTTCCCATCTTAATTTAATCATAAAATATTTTATTTGGGTTATTTAATATCCATTTTGTTCAAATTTTGTACTTAATTTATCTTTTTGTCCTAATTCGATTATCAAATTGTCCATATTATTCCAATTTAGACCACTAACTATGCTATTTTGTTCAAATTGGTCCAATTTGTAACAATGCCTTGAAATTAGGTTAGTGTGACAATTTTTTTTGGATAAATTTTGTTGACGTGGCCATCATGCACTACAAAAAAAGTTGCGAGCTGTGACAATTTTTTTGTCACAAATTGTGACAGAAATCATATTTTCGGCGCAATTATGAATTTTTATCAGAATATGTAACGCAATTTTAATGACGTTTAAGTCAACAAAGTTTAATGGTCAGATGCATTTGTAACAGAATTGTATTATGGAGAGGCTTGTGGTTGTTGTCTATTTTGTCCAATTGGTTCACTTAATAATACAATTTTGTTTTAAAATGATCTTATTCAAAAGTTTAGCTATCTTAAATGTTACACGATTGTCACGATAGCAAAACATAAAAAATCGAGGCCAAATATGAAAGAAATTTCACGTCTTAATTTGACTGCACAATTAAAAATTGAACCAAAACAAAATAAATAATTGAAAACGAAATGAAATATTTTTTATTGGTAACAAGTGCACCTTCTTTTAGAAGAAGAATAAGATCAAATTGTGACACAATTCCACCAAAATTTGTTTCATTTGTTACACCTAAGTTATCAATCTAAAATGAAGCAACTTTAAAGCATGGATTTTCACATTTCATGAGTTACAAAAAAAAAAAAAAAAAATTAATAACATTGAGTAATAATCACTACTATGTCAATAAATAAAGAGTATTAAATTAATACACTTCAATTAAAACAATATAGGTAAGAAACTTTATATAGAGTTTTTCACTCAGTTATTTTCTCTAATTTTTTGATGCGGAACAAGTGATCTATATATATACAATAGAGTTTCACTAAATTCTTTATGAGTTTTCGATTTGGACTTAAGTTTTTATTATCCTATATTCTTTTTTGATAAAACTACTCATATTAGTTTTTTTGTTTTTTCTTTTTTCTAATTACCTCCTTCATTTTTAGTTATCAACTTCTCCGTGACGGATAATTTTGTGTGGTGAAAAAAAAGATAATAGGTAATAGCTATATAGATTTTAGGCTGAGAGTTCATTCATTTAACTATTTTATTTTATTTATGTTTATCAATATAGAAGTTCTGTTATTTTTTATATTCAAATAACGTCTCTAGAGAACCTTATGTGGCTTCACTTTGAACTCCATTACGTCATGAGTCGGATATAAAACCATATATGATTATATATAACATGAGGCAAAGAAAAATGTTAGACATTGTTGAACTTATCATTATAATTCGAATTTAAACAATTTATCATCAAATTGTTGTTTCTTCTGACTTATATTTTTTTTTGTTATCATTTTAAGTTGATCTATGATGTTCATATATATAAGGGTATAAGTCAGTAATGTTCTACCAAATATTGTTATATTTGATAAGTTAATTGAAGATGATAATATAATATATGATAAAAAAATTCTATTAAGAAATACATTTTTATCATATCAAACGTATACATATTTTTTAGTATTTTTAGTCCATTTTTATACATTACTTACCCGTGTATCGCATGGATTTCATACTAGTAAATAAAAAAATCAAAGAGAATGATCACTGAATACTCCTTCGGATTATATATAATTTTGGAAAGAAAATGAAGATTGAAAAAAAAAAACAATGAAAAATAATATAACAAATTTAATATAAAAAATATAGATGTAAATTTAAATATAAAATAAAACGTGCGGGATCCGTCTATATAATTGATTATACCTTGTAAGTAATCCTGATCTTATCAATTTATTTTGGACACATAATCTAATTCATCTTCGTTACTGAGGATGAATTTGAACTTTACGTCTCCTATAACCTAATTTAGAATACAACCTTTTTACGTTTTAGAGCTTCTTTTACTTTGTTTCGAATGCTCTATTCTCAAATGATAAATTAGTTTCCTCCCATATTTCATTAGATAATAAAATACTTTATTGCATTTAACTAGTCATAACAATTTCTAATCATTTATAGCCTACTATCATGAAGTCTCAATGCAAGGCTATCTATCATGTTTAGTACTACAAGGTGCACAATATTCATAAAATGTGCACTTGGTGTAGAGATTTGGAGAAACTATTTTTTTTCCATTTATCTAAAAATTAAGAAAAAATTAAAGAAAAAATTGCATAAAACAACCATTAACAATCGACTCAAAATTAAGCTGTAAAAAAAACAATTGACTTAAAACATATGACTTCTTATGACTTTTTTTTCTTCTTCAAATCAAATAATCATCTAAACTTGCAAATGACCATTCCGTCAGTGCCCCATTTCACCCTTGTCTTCATTGTTATTGGTGTTTTTGAGTGTTCTTAAATTTGTTCTAGGTGTTCATGAATTTCTTCAACAAAATTCAAATAGACGGAATTACAAAAACCCAACAAATCAAACACTCAACACAATTTGTGAACCATTTTCCTAAAAAATTACACCCTTGTAACAATATTGTACAATTGAGAATTTGAGAGACCTAGTCGTTGTCTATTTTGTCCAATTTGTCATCTTTATTATACAATTTTGTTTCAAAATGTTCTGATTTAAAATTTTAGCTAACTTAAACTTTGCATGATTATCACGTAAACAAAACAAAATTCGAGGCCAAAATTTATGAAAAAAATGCTACGTCCTAATTTAACCACACAATTGAAAATTAATCCAAATCAAATTGAATATAAATTCGAAACAAAATAAATACTAATTGAAATCAAAATGAAACATTTTTCTATTTTTTAATAATCACACCTTTTTTATACAGTATATAATTTTTTTTAATAATAACACAAAATTATCATTTACAAAAATTTATTTAGTTCATCTAAAAAAGACTAATCACACAGTTACACGCTTGACTAGACTGCCCAGTGCCCAATAACATTTCCAGGTCAAAACTCAAAAGCAGATCCAATTAATTTCGGAATCCCAGTGTCTTCAATTCATATTGGACGTATTGCATATTCAATTAATTGATCCGAAAATCGGTTATGGGTCAGTGCGTTTGTGCTTTTTCTTCCATTACTTTCACTCAAAATCAAACCTTTATATGAGCTCATTTCTCAGTCAGTTCACCCAGAAAATTCTCGGCCATTTTCCGGGAAAATTAGCGTTTGGGACCTGAGAAAAGGGTTATTTTTTTCCATTTCTGTGGGCCATCTCCGATCTCGAGCTTTGTCTAGTGGAGTCCCAACTCCCAACAGGGTCCGAAGAATTTATGAGCACGAGATCCCGAAACCCGGTACAGGTAGGCCAATTTGTTTCGATTTCTGCTCGTCTCTTGTCTCTCTGTTCGGTTAGGGTTTTTCTCGGTTCGTTTTCAACGTTTCTCATATTTAAATCAAATCCCAACTCTACCTTTCCAATTCTGGGTCGGTCGTATCGTTTATTTAGTGGATTCGGTGGTGGGTTTTCGTTTAATCTTCTTGTTTATGTGTTAATCTGTTTGTTTAGGCGGAAAATGATTCTGAAAAAGAGAAAAAAAAAAGTTTGGTACTTTTCAGCTAACTGAATAGACATGCATAGCTTGAACATTGGAATTACGTATTGGTTTCAATTTTATTGTCATTGTGAAAATTGGTTTAGTGGGTTCTGGAAAATTTCCTTTCAATTTCAGTTGTAGATTAAATTAGAATTTAGTTGCACTTGGTCTCAGTTATTCCTGAATTTGGTTTTCTTGTTGGCTGGCTATTGTGTTTTCAGGTTTCGTATTCGTGTTTTCTAACAATGTCATTGTTTCTTTGATGCTGGTTTTGACAGTGGTTGGAGTGGGGAAAAGTGAATGGATCCTACTCTCAAACTTGCTGTGTTGCTGATCCTTCTAGCATTCGGTATGTTTTGACTGAACATTTCTAATTTGGTCTCATTGAGCTTCTTTTTTTCTAATGCAATTAGTAATGTATTCGAAGCTTCGTTACTCTATTCTTCATGAAAGTAGGGTAGCCCAGAAGATTGGCTCATTAAGATTTGAATTTCAATTGTAACATTTCAGTTGGACATACTTATGCTATGTTTGATAGATATGATGGAAAGTTGGGGGAATGGAAGGCTAATCCGCTAGTGTCACATTAAAAAAAATATCTCTAGAAGTTTAAAGTAATCTTGTTCTTCCATTCTCCGTACCAAATCAGGGTTTAATGATTTTGGTGAGGTAACTTAGAGATTAGCTTCTCAACTAAGTAGTCCCAATCTATTGTCAAAGCAGAATTGTAGATCGCCTTGCTTGTTTTCCAATTGTTTATCTTCTGTGTAGATGAATAGAACCTCATTTTTTTTCTTTTTTCTTTTTTACATGTATTATATTTTTCCAGCTCAGTTGATTAATCATGGTGATTTTTTTAACACTTCTCCAGTTTCTGAATTAGTGAATGCCTCTCCTACCAAAGTTGATTATGGGCAATGTGAGAGAATAGTAAAAAAATGGGCTTCTTCTGCACTTGATCAAGAAGTGGAAGACAAACACAAACTGCAGGATTTGCTGTTTTTCCTCCATGTTCCAAGAACAGGAGGGCGCACGTATTTCCATTGGTAATCTCTATAGGCATGCTACAGTTCTTAAAGTTTAAGACTCTGTATTTTGTCAACCTCAGTAATGATGCTTCTATGTATATTTGGTGTATGCAGTTTCCTGAAAAAATTGTACCCTACCTCTTTGGAATGTCCCCGTTCATATGATAAGTTGCGGTTTGATCCTAGGTATCTCTTTCTTTTCTTTTCTTTTCTTTTTCTTCTTCTTCTTCTTCTTCTTTTTTTTTTTTTTTCATTCTTTTAGTTACTTTAGACTTATTGTGGTGATTGACATTCTCTGAAATGATAATTAGTGTTTCACATGTAATCATTATGCATCTTTAGTAAAGAACAGTTGCATCATTTGAGATTTTGTGGAGGAAGCTTGTGTTTGTTCTGATTTTGACAGTGTTGTATGACATAGACGAACACATATTAGATGTCAAAAGTAGAAGCTAGAGTTGGTTAGGTTATTCTGAAGATAAATATGTGAAACTTGGGGTGAGCTTGTGCTCGTTATTTATAGCACGATAGTTTTGCAAAATCATTTCAGTGATTTTAGGATAGTAAGAAAGTGGACTGTTAATATGGTTGTCCTTCAACCAAACAGTTCATTTCTTTTCACACTTTTTTCTACTCCCTCCATCCCACATCAACTATCCACTTATTTGACAATCCGTTGTAAGTAGTTGTCCAATAATGTCCTTTTAAACTAGTTAGTCATAGCAATAACATCCTTTTTGAAAAGAACATTGCCTTGAACTCTTCATTTCTTATGGATTTACTGTGTGAATCTGTACTTTATGCAGCAAACCAGAATGCAGGTTATTGGCTACTCATGATGACTATAGCATAATTTCGAAACTTCCCAGGGAGAAAACCTCAGTTGTGACAATACTTAGGAATCCAATTGACCGTGTCTTTAGTACTTATGAGTTTTCAATAGAGGTAGCAGCTCGATTTTTGGTGCATCCTAACTTAACATCCGCCACTCAAATGGCTGGACGCTTGCGCTCTAAGACTAAAGGAGTTAGTACGCTTGACATTTGGCCTTGGAAGTATTTGGTTCCTTGGATGAGAGAAGACCTATTTGCTCGGGTATGTTTTCTTTGATAAATGTGTTTATGCCTGGTTGAGCCATTACATTACTCATTGTGACAGCTTGCCCTTTCCTTTCTAATGATATAATACAATTGACAGAGAGATGGTAGAGCACATAAAGACTCAAAATACATTGAGAATAATGAATCTTACAACATGGAAGACGTTGCCATGCCATTACATGAATACATCAACGACCCAATAGCTATGGACGTTGTTCACAATGGAGCCACATATCAGGTACTTAAAGGCTAAAGCAAAAGGAGATTTTGTGATTTTTCAGTATTGTTTGATGGGTGCAAAACCGTTTAACTAAAAAATAAAAGAAAAAAAAGAAGATATACACAAAAATAAAAAAAATGGAAGAGGACAAAATGTAATATAGGAAAAGTAAGTGGCGCCCTTGGAAAAATCATCACTTGCATAACACTCCCTTAAACCCAAAAACCAGAGTGAGCAACAAACCCAATACGATTACGAGCCCTTCTCTTCCTATCCCAGAGGAAGCAATGTTACCTCTGTCAATGGAGTCCCGGTCCTTCAGCTCCATTAGTTCTCCGTAGTCAAATTCGGAAACTTCAAGCTCTAATCGGGCATCTCCTCGCCCATTTACATAGACCTCCGCCTCATCGTATCCTACCCTTCCCTCCTCTGTGGTATCTCCCAAAGCCCTATCGCATCCACTTCCTTCAATGTCGTCTGCGGTGTCCCCTACACTGCCCTCTCCATCGCCACCTGCATCTCCACCGCCAACAACATCCCCATGCTCATGCACCGCAGAGAGATCAAGGACTACGGCACCTCCAAGGCCGTCGAGGGCCATTTCCAGCCCAACCAGTTCTGCCTAATCATCGCGGGCCTTGTAACCGCAAAGCCAAAGGAGATTTTCTTAGGTTCATTTTACAACCGAACCCTATTGTGGTGATAGCAGTAGCAGCAGTAGGGTCAACCATGACGGTTAGATGCCTTGCCATCATTTAGAGTGAATTATCTTGAAAAAGTTCAGATACCTAATTAATGTGAATCCCCGGGAGCTTTAAAATACTGGATTTGTTATTTGTGGTTAATTCGTGTTTTCCCATCTATCTATTGGTTATTGATTCATTGATTTCTGGGCAACGATGTTAATAAACAGGTTGCAGGGTTGACAAACAACTCCTTTTTAGCGGAATCGCATGATGTGCGCCATTGCATTCAGAAGTACAAGACTCTTGGTGAATATGTGCTTCAAGTTGCTAAGGTGTTTTTATAGGTTCTCTAAGTTGTGAATGATATTGTGCAATCATATTGTTTCCCCGATAATTCTCTTTTTCGTTTTTCCTTTATGCTTTGAATCATGGTAGATAATTGTAAATCTTGCAGAAGAGGTTAGATGATATGTTGTATGTTGGTCTCACAGAGGACCACAGAGAATCTGCAACAATGTTCGCGGATGTTGTTGGTTCACAAGTAATTTCCCAGCTGGCGGCGGCAGGTGCGGAGGGTTCTGGGGAGAGCAAATCGGGTGAGTGTTTGCAAAGGTTTATTTTCCTTGTCCGTTACAGTTTTTTGGATATTGGTGAACGGGATCACGCAGTTTATCTTTTATAGGTCTTTTTTTTAGATATAATTTAGAACTCTATGAGTTGATAGTTTTTGACACTTTCTTCGGAGTACCATATTTTATTAATGTTTCTGTTTTGCGAACATTAGTTACAATCGTACTTTCATTTTGGATTAACTACCAATATTAGAAGAACGACCAAAATGATCATGACATTAAGTACCATTAACTTTTTCGATTTTGGTCGTTTTTTCTGATATTTGAGGGACCATATTAGCATAAATTTAGTTCATGTACCAAAATTGTCATAATTGGGGGAGTAAAATGGTAGTTAATCCTTTCGGGTTTTGTACCGGATTTGATTTTGGTGTGAATTTTCCTTCTCAAGCTCATCTTCTTCTTTTCTTGTTACAGAACAAAGCTCTTCGGATCCGGAGCCCGACCTCAACAATGATCATCAGGTAAGTAGTAGCTGTGAAGTTCATAGGCATTGGACATCGAATAACTAGTAATCTTTACTGATTTGTTAGTTAGTTTTTTTTTTTTTCCCTGCACAACAGAGTATCACCACCACCGACCAGAAGACGGATGAGATTGTATCAACTGAAAATGCCGACGAAGTGAAAGAAGATGTAAGCCACGCCACTTCTTTGCCTGATTTAATATATGACGTTTTTAATGGAATCGATAAGATGAAAACTCTTTTTCTTCTTCCGTGTGTTAGATGAGTGTGGGAAAACTTATGGGAGCGTATGAAACCTGCATTTCTAATTTACGGAAAGCCCAAGGACGTCGACGCACCAACTCTTTGAAGAGAATCTCCCCAGCAAACTTCACAAAGGAGGTATATTCCGATATCCCAAAGACTTGGTAACTATTTTAGAATCAAATACGACGATTCACTCACTATGGCACTTGAAATTGTACAGGCGCGTCTCCAGGTTCCTCAAGTGGTTCTCCAGGAGATAATGTCACTGAACAGCCTCGATGTGGAGCTCTATAAACACGCTCAGAGCATATTTGCAAAGCAACAGGAACATACAGTACAAAAGCTAAATGCCGAAGTAAGTCTACTGCATCTCAAACTATTTATGTTTGTTAAAGAATCCACGTCGAAAGAATGTGAAGTCTGTTAACACATGACATACTAGTCGGGCCCCACCACCTACCAATGACGTTTTCACCTAATAAACTAATTGTTGCTATATATGTGTATGTATTTATATCCCGAGTCAAATGAGGCATTGATTTTATTGTGACATTATTGTTGTCTCGATATGTGAATATTGCAGGAGAGTTTGGAGAGCATGTTTTACAAGTCGTATGGGATGACAACGGTTTGGAAAGTGGTTGCATTAGCGTTGTCGGGTGGCGTAATCATGTCCCTAATCTTTATACTTGTAAATGCAACAAGAAGAACATCAAAAGTTAAGATATGAGTTTATAGATTTGAGCTCAGATTGTAGTGAGTGATCATAATGATAGAGAACAATATGTATCTTTTTTTGGTGAAAATGGCCTATTTGATCTAAAGTTTCATTGGTTTCTCTGTCCTCTTTCACTCTTTGAATGGAGCTTGAAATTCATATACTCCCTCCGTCCCAAAATGAGTGTCCTCCTTTCTATTTTGAGCAAAATTAAGGAGAAGTTAGTT
>JAYMTK010000986.1:0-18273 GCA_036897405.1 Pelargonium myrrhifolium
AAACGCTAGAAGGAGGGCTTGAACCTCCGACCTTGTGGTTAACAGCCACACGCTCTAACCAACTGAGCTATTCCAGCTTACATGTTAAATTTTAATTTTGTTAAATTTCATCTCTATATCTGAATCTTTATGTTTATGCAAGTCTTCAACTTATCTATCACCTGTTTTCAAAAAAAAAAAAAACTTATCTATCACCTTTTCTTACATGTGCATTTTCCTAAAATTCCATCAAAAGAACTGTTAAACTCTGTTATGATGCCATGATATTGAAAACTTCTAAATTTTAGCATTAGAAAATTTAACTATGTAAGTTCTTGGTGTTAAAATCTTCAAATACATGAATACTTCAGTGTTGGAACTCAAAGGTTTGTGTTAAAATCTCAGTAAAGATTACATTTTCTCTCATTATATATCGTGTGTTTTGTTGACTGAAAGAGTTTTGACTTATTTAAGAATATTATTAATAATTAATACAAAGACAGAGGAGTATCAATTACTATTATTGGCCGAATTTCAATCAAGACAAAAAAAAAGAATTAAGTGGTGCTCCGCATCCACAAATATATTGAGACGAGTGTAAATATTAACTAGTCACATGTGAAACTCTAGTACACTTGACTACAATTTTTTTTTTTTTTTTTTTACAAACTAATTAGCCAAAAAAAAAAGGCATCATTTTGAGACTTACATATGATAAACATGGGTCCTTTGATTTAGACTAAACACACTGGCCTTCAAGTGTTCTAATCCAGTTCAGGACTTTTCCAAGATGAAACATAGTTTTTCATCTTGATTTGGTGAAATCCTACTGATACTGTTGTTGGATCTTCAACAAATCTCCATTTGGAGGGCCGTAGCAAACAACATCTCAGTTGTTAGAGTCTGAGTTTGAGTTTGCCACAACTCATAAAAATAGTCATAAAATATTTTGACAATTCTAATTTCTGATGGACTGCACAAGTTTCTGATCCAAGACTCATAAAAAGAAAAAAAAGAAGAAAGTAAAACTATAGTTTCTTTTGTGGGAATGAAAATTTCTGTGGTTCTGCAATCAATTCCAGGTGACCACAAGCAATGGGAATCTACCTATAACTACGAATCATTACAAAATTAATTGATTACCAATCAACAGAAGCATGAAAAAACTAGTGGAGAAAAGGGGTAGAGAAACGAATAAAACAATGTATACTATATATATACCTTCTCTCCAAAGCTTTGACCTTGAAAAAATACTTTTGGAGGCAGTCTCTGTTGAGAAGCAAGCCAAATAGACAAACCTGTGGCTTAGCCAAACGGTGATGGAGCAGGGGCAGGCCCTGCGAGTGCATCTGATCTCTTGATGATTCCCATTCCACAAATAATGCACCCTGGTGTTGAGAGAGCTGAGAATTTGGCCCCACATAGATCACAAACATCGTATCCGATGGTCGACAGACGGCTAAGAGTAGCAGCACAGAAATGGGAGGGATCTTCCAAAGGATCAATGGATTTGTCGGATGCACCCCTCATAACACACATGTCTATCAAGCTTCTTAGCTCATCTTGTTTACTCGCAGGTGCTTTGGAGAAGAGGAGTTCGAGCATCTGCTTGGAATAAGCGTAATTTTGCACTTCCATGTTTCTTTTGATGGCAGTTCGAAGGCAATTTATACGGTGCTTCGCTAAAAGAGGTAAAGAGCCCAGATGGCGTGAGAGTCTCGCCATCTCGTCTTTCGCGCTTATTGCACTTGGCCCCTGCACTTTCTGCAGCCGTCCAATTTCCTGTGGGCATGAATGTGTTAACCACAGCCAGACACTAATATCACTGTAACAAAAATTAGCCATACATAAAAGCTTAATCTAATTTATAGATTCCTGGGAAACGGACCATACCTGTAGAAGAGTTACAGCGATCTTGTACTGAGCAGAGATGGTTGCTTGAGCTTTAATATCAGCTCCACGAGACTGATCCTTTGCTAGTGCAAGAAAAGCTTCATCAAAACAGGATAATGCATCTGGAAGCTGGTTTTGCTCAAGGTGAGAAAGTCCAGTCTTGAAACATACTGAAGCAGCAGCCCCGCGTGGGACCTGGAGATGAAAAGAAGTGAAATAGTGAATATAAGAAGTTAACCAAAGTCATCCAATAATGCATAGAAATTATAAAAAGAAGACAACAGATAACTTTTACTGAGCATTGCTCCACAGTTCATTTATATTTATTATAGTCCTCTTAAGACATGCAAATTTACCTGCCCAGGGCGCACAGATGTTACTGGAGCTGGACCAGTAGGAGGTGGCTGAGGTTTCCCTGAATTTCCAGAATCTGGAATTCCAAGTGCGCTAAGATCAAGAGGCTGCGTAGATACTGGGGCTGGAGCTCCCTGGACCTGAGACTCTGGCAGAACAGCAGTCTGGCTCAAGGATTGTGGTGGCACACCACCATCGGGTAGTGCAATAGATTCGAGTGACACAGTAGGCGACTCAAGTGAAACAGTTGGCTGTTGAGTTTGTTGAGGAACACCACCATCAGGAAGACCAATATCAACACTAGATGTGCCAACATTGTTAGATGTAACATTTTCACTTTCATTCCCATGGGCAGCTTGATCCAACTTTGAGAGATACGTTCCAGGAGGCGGCAATGAGGCTGCAACCTGGAGAGATGGTATTGTATTCTGGAAAAAATCCTCAGGTATAGGCCCAGTTGCAGTTCCAGCACCAGTAACTGCCGGAGTTGGCTTTGTTATTGGAGCAGATTGTTTCAGTGATGCAAAACCAAACAGATCTGCCGGGACAGACACTGCAGGAGTTAAAGTTCTACCAGTAGATGGAAACGATTGGGATGAATTCTGGCCAAGATCTTGCAGTCCATTACTTAAAGACTTAGTCCTCACGGGTGGGCCCAATCTATCACCAAGTTTCAACAGTTTCGTGGCTTCTTTTATCTTGTTGACATCCACTGTGGTAGATGCAACTGGTTTGTCTCTTATTCTAATACGTATTTTCTTAGTCTTGGATACTCCCTCCTCATCACTGCTGCTATCATCTGCAGAAGTACCGTACATTGCTTTCTTGAATTCTTCTTCAGCCTTAGCTTGTTCATCTACAGCAGCAGAACTGCCAAGTTTCCCAAGGGTTCCCAAACCCATCAAGGGATCAGCCTTCGACTCACCATCAGATGACACTACATTGGACGTGGATGTAGCTAGAGATGCTTGATTTCCATCTTGTTTAGTGTCACCACAAGGTGTAAGAACTTTAGCCAAGCTATCCTCCCTAACTTCTACAATAGTGCCTCTTCCTTTAATTGAGCCCAGGTAAACACCGATACGATCTGAAATGATAGATGGGATGGCACCATCGACAGTCTTCATGTATGGCGTCACCTCTGCAGCCAGCTCCCACTGAGGTATATCCTTCAAGTTAGTGGGGGTCTTGATATCCCAGTTCCCACCACCCCATTCTGCTCCTTTTGGGACCATACTCTCAGCAGCAAAGTTCGCAAAAATTCCTTGAGTCCATCCAGTAGAACGAATTCTTAAAATTCTTTCACAGTATCGCCTTACTTCTGAATCTGCATCTTCTTCTTCCATCTTTTGAGCAAGACGCCGCATTGCACTTGGGTTAAGGTGGCATATAAACAGATCAAGCATGCTTTCATAGTCTGCTATAACTTCAAAAGTTTCTTTGGCACTGTCAAACTGACCATACCTACAATATTTTTCTCTTTAAGTTAGAATATGCAAAGCAGGATAGCTAAATAAAAACACAGGTTAAAAATTGTTGAGAAAATATATTTAACTTGTTCTCCACAAATAAGATCCTAGAAATCAGAGAGGCAAAGATTTAATACAACTAGAAAATGCTCATACAATGGCATTAGTCCTGAGATTAATATCACCACTAAAATACATTAAAAGGAAGAAGAGGAACAATATTAATATAAAACTCATAGATGGGACGAATCAGACCCTCATACTCCACAAAAATTGCAGGGGCCATTAGAAATTAAAAGGATATCAAGAAGAGCGTTGATGTAGTCCACAAGACTTCAACAAAATTGACTGCTGAAAAATACAATATCTGAAATCTAAAAGAGAAAAAGATCCCGTACACATACTTGATACATGCATATCCCAATTGTCGGAACCGGTGAAACAAATGAGAGGTTGGAGGACACTTGGGATAATCTCGAGAACGCAGAAACTCGTCTTTCAGAATAGACAAAGCAGTCGAAAAGCGGAGAGCTCTGATAGCATAGATTCCTCGCAACACCTAAGTTTGATTCAAACATGAGCCGATACTAAAATAGATGAACAAGGTAATATGCACAAAGCATTATCCATCACTTACCTGAGTGAACTGAGGACCTGCTTGGGATAATGATACAGCAAGATCTCCACAAACAGGAGAACCTCTAGCTAGAATATCTAGAGACCTTGGAGTGATACGAGAGCTGTCAAACCTTCATACATGAAATACACTAGAGATGTTAGATACCATTAACTCAAACTTAAAAAGCATTCATGCTGAAATTCTGAACATAATAAATTTTATGTTTCATGGATGGCAGTATGTCTACATGCAAGGGACAAGTAAACCTTGATGTAATTTGATACAATATTTCTGACAAATCAAGCTTTTGCACAAAGCCCTGTTGCATAGTTGCAAAGCCAATAAGAAGTGGTTCAAGTAGCCCAACAAGACAACTTTTAATTTCAATTCTCTTCTTTTGCCTGGGATTTACTTCCGTTGGGCTAGCAAGCAACAATCGATCATTCAATGCTCCAACCAAGACTACAAAAACAAAATATCAGCCTAGGTTAGAAAGATGATAGTCTGGCATAGATTTGGAATCAGTTATATAATCTCAAGAAATACCAATAACCAATATGTATATGAGCTACTCCAAAAATTAAATAAATAAATAAGCACAGCATCTGGAGCCACATAAGAAAATTACCTGCATAATGCATGCTAATAGATAGAATAGTCCTTACTCTTCCATCCCAGCCGAGCACACTTACAGCAGTTGCCGTAGAAAAGAGAAGTGCTGGCCCAACCCATAAAATGGATCTAAAGTGCACTTAAGTTAAGCAGCTAACAAATGTGTGAACCAACAATCATAAAACTAAAATAAAAAAGGTTATTGAAGCACTAAGTTTTGTGCACAGATATTGTTGAAAGGATATTGAAGGAAGCCCTTTATCAAATTTTGTGGAACTGCTAGCTAGTACATCAAGATCTGCAGAAACCATAAGCACCCTCTCTGTAGTTAATATTCCTGCAACAAAGCCTCTTGGAGTTTCTTGCCAGTGGACCTGTCAAAGTAAACATAAAATTTTCATCATAACATTAAAAAAAAATTGAACAGTCACTCGAAGTTCAACTCTCAGTCAGTTTACGTAAGTTAAGAGGAATATCCAACTGACATGATGGCATCTGTTCAAAATGGCCTGTAGATCAGCAAATTGGAGAGAGAAAAGACACCATTATTGAGGACATCTTGAGAAAGTTGTTGGGTTTTTTCACGTAACTATTTGCAACAACACTGCTATTTTATTTTATTTTTTATTTTGAGAAGTTATCTATGAAACATGAGTCCTCACACTTCCTCAAAATTGTACAAACTGTTGGGATGGTGGAGCCTGTGGATGAAATGAAAGAGTCGGAAAACTTCATTAACGATAAAAAGGCACGAAAATCTGAGAAAAAGTGCAAAAGGAGGGCTGAAGTGCTGAACAAGCATTCAATTTTTGCAGAGTAGCAGATTACATATATCTTTGATTGGACGGGTGTTCAATCAATGTGAATGATTGTTCAACCCGTATATCAGATTTTGAAATTCATTTTGTCCCGTTTTCAAGTGTAATTAGGTTTCCTGTTTAATTATTACTTCTTCCAAGTATAAATATAATGTAATGGGTAGAACCTTAGGTGAAGAAAGGTGAAGCATGAGAAGCGTGAGAGAGCCAAAATCCAGTAAGAGCAAAACACAAACAGAAGCGAGGAACCCAATCTCTATTTGTGCAACTCTTAAAGACATCAGTATAGATCCGTTCTCTAGGGTGGGGGATTTTGTATCGAGTTGTTAATCCAATAAAAGTGAAGTGCAACACGTGGACATAGTTTGGCCGAACCACTTATATCTGTTGTGTGCTTGAGGTTGAATGTTAATTGTTGATTGGTTATTCCATCTTGTTCATGCATTCCATTGACTGACAATGAGGAACCACAAGCACAAAATCAGCCAATAAATACCAGCATTTAGTTTGCTCTGAAGGTTCTTTCTCAAGGTAAATGCTCACTGTGCTCTACGGCACCTAATCAAATTTTTACCTTAAATTTTTTTGAATTTTAAGGCTAGTTAAGAGGTAGATGTGGTTACCTGATGCACAACTTCGTTTATTTTCAACTTGATAAACTTTTTGCCCTCAGTTTTTGTTGATATATAATGACCATCTCCACCTGAAAGGTGATACCCCCCTTGGACCAACTTTGCCATGCTAATCTGCTTTCCATGACAAGCAAACAACAAAGCTGACTCTGCAATTACAAAACACTTTGATCAACACATTTAACTGGGGATGTATGGGACAGTAAACGGAAATGAAAATCTTTCCTCAAGAACCTATTGGAGTAGAAAAGATACGATCAACTTCAGATTCAAACATATACTGCTGTGGACCCTTTATAGAATTAGTATCTGCAGATTGGTGCTGTTCAGCCCCAAGCATCTCATCAGTTTTCTCTAAAATCACTCCAGGCAGAACATACAAAGCCAGTCCAGTCTTGTCGTCATCAAGAATTGCAAACTGATTTTCATTTGGACCAATAAATGCTGCATCTCGACCTTCAATAATCAATTATACTTTTAGTTAATTATTTGGCTCTAGTATACATATTTGTGAACAAAATAAAGTAGTACTCCCATTCAATAGACACACAAACCTTTCAGTGTGCTTCCTTTACTGTTAGATGTCTGAAAATTAGTATTTTCCCAATATAGAACAACCTCATTTGTAGCACCACTGAACTCAAAAACAACCAGAAACATGTGCCTTTTTTTACCGTAGATAATGTACTTGGCATAATATTCCACATTTCCAGGAATCTGAAAGCAAAAAATGTATATGCATAAGTTGAAGTAATGAATCCTTCATACTAACAATAGATTGAATAAGAAAAGAAAAAAAATTCGCATGGTTTTACAAAGATTACAATAGCTGTCCAATATTACCGATGTGTAAAGTTTCTTGTAAACTGTATCTGTTCCAGAAGAGAGACTATATGCCATGAGGTTTACACCCTCTACATAGAAAGCTCTGACAGGATAATGAAGAACTCGGTTTGCTTTATTGAAGAAATTTAGTTCCAAATGAAATGGCTGCCAACAGACCGAATGTTGTTAGATACAGATATATATATATACACACACACATACACACTATGATGATAGTGAGATTATATTAATAACAGAATAACCTGGCAAACCGGAATGTCCTTTAGATGATTTCTGGAGTCCATTATGGAGATAAGAGGCAACCGAGATATTGGGGCACTTTTCGCAAGGCCTTCCATAAAATGCTATAAAAAAAATGGACAATATTAATTAAATACACTCCAACTAGCAAAAGTAAATGCAAAGATTTTAACTGTGTTGTGAATGGAGTTCTCCAAATGTGTAACTTAAGTTTGTGAATCACTGGAGCAAACAGAAAACTTAAGCGGTAACATACAGTTTACACTTCATTTAATATAAGTAAACTGACTGTAACATCAGTAAGAGATACACATACTTGCTACTATATACAGCCAGAGCTACAAAAATAAATTTGAAGTGAACATACAAGAAATGAGAAAGTTCGTACTTTTTATTAAAAATCAGGCAAGTGAAGTTCACTACTCCTCAGTCCCATATTAGATGGCCACAATTTCATATTTAGTTGTCCCTTAATAGTTTCACTCTGATACAAGTCAATTACTATTAACTAACGAGTCCTGCATCATGTACATAGTCATAATAGAATGCTACAAGACAAGGTTAATACTAAGTGCGATAAGTATGATTAAAAGTAAATATGAAAGACTATTCTGGTACATGGTTATGAATGCATTTATTACTGCTATCTTAACACTTTATTTCAAGAAAAAAAATGCCATGGGGTTGAGGCTGCAGAAGACCTCTTCACCACAAAAATACACACAAGTGATGGTCTTCATATTGACATTGATCAATCAAGGATTGGACCAGTTAACCCACACAAGTCTTACCCCAAACAACAACCCTTTTACAACAAAAAAAAAACTTGACAATCAATTAAGGGGGAAAGGGAAAAAAAAAAAAAAAAAGATGCTTGGACAAGGATAATTCTTCCAATCTGTGGCGGCTGAAGTTTCAACCCCAGACATTACAGCTTACACAAATTTAGTTTCTAATATATGCTCATGACTAGGAAAGGCGACTATAACAGGATATATTTGAGAGGGAAAATATAATAAGGAAGTACATACACTATGAAGAAAAGCTCTCCGTGCAATGTCTGCTATTGTAACCTGACTATGGCTGCCAGAGAGAATTACACATTGTCAACAATAATATAAAAGTACGGCATTTCTTTCAAGAAGAAAAATTGCATACTAAAGCAAACCACAAAAGGCATCATATTGAGCAAAGCAAGTTAGAATATACATTTTGCATCTATGTAATATGTCAGATTGTCGGGTAACTAGTGCAAAGGATTTGTTGTCTCAAATATCCTAGGTTGAGCATTCAAGGTCAAGATCATTTATCTCAAT
This sequence comes from Pelargonium myrrhifolium, assembly GCA_036897405.1. Taxonomy (NCBI): domain Eukaryota; kingdom Viridiplantae; phylum Streptophyta; class Magnoliopsida; order Geraniales; family Geraniaceae; genus Pelargonium; species Pelargonium myrrhifolium. The sequence continues at coordinate 8,779 of JAYMTK010000986.1, forward strand.
AACTATACAACTTAAACAGTCATTTTTAAATAGATGATGTGAAAATTTCCTAGTAAGAACCATCCAAACTTACCCTTTCACATGATGCTCTTGCAGTTGTGACTGAAGCTGATGGTCGGCCAAAATTCCAGATGAACCCAAAGATGCAAGTTTCTCTTTCAACACAGGTGCTGCAACAACACTTCTTAGGTCAGCAGATATGGTAAAATAACAGAGTCAGATAGCAGTTAAAATAAATAAACAACTATGCGCATGAAGCTATCCCTATTACAGAAAGCTGATGTACACCCCCTATCTTTTCTGACCAGAACAGCTAGGAAAATGATATGGCTGGGGAATATAGCAAAAAGAATCAAGGAAACATTCGGAAAATATAATTTTAAGGATAAAGAAGAGTACAGGTTTCAAGGAACATGCAACTTAGTATCAGCATGAGAGTATGGAATAAATAAATTTGTTGAGATTTCCGGAATATTAATCAAATATTTAAAAATCAGAAACAGCTCTATAGCTACAATAATTACATATTATATCTTCAACGAAGAGGAATATAAATTCCTGTCCAACATTGTTAGTACTATATATTCTGGTGTCTCTCTCAAATTAGTAAACTTATTTTTTAATTGGGCTATCAATTTTTATACGACCCATTAAATGCTTGTCTCCTTGGAGGTTAAAATTCCTCAAACTACAATTCTATTTTTATTTCCTCTTCAAACTGGGGAATCACCCAAAACTAAAAGCAATGACAAATGAGTTGGTAAGGAAAGTGATCAAACTAGACAATTCTATTTTTATTTCCTCTTCAAACTATATATGTAGTATATGTGCTTCTGTGTTACGTTAGTTCGAGGTAAATAAAAGTATCATATAGTATTACAAAATGCACATCTTAGAACCCACACAATATTTTTGGAGATGTGTATAACTATAAATGAAGCCACACATTGAACAGGTTAATCACATGAAACCATGATGAAATTTATAATCCAAGTTGATGTTCCCATATGAAAAAATTAATAACCTGAAGATCCCCTGGCACTTTGCAAAACTGCAAAGAGTTGTTTTCTTCCTTCCCGAGAGTATGCAGCCCTATTTTTCAAATTGTCTCCACCTGTCATATTCTGTTGGAAAAATATAAAATAGAAATAAGAACAATGCTTCAGACTTGAACTGACAAGCCAAGCACAGATGATGTAAGTTGCTGCACTTAACTGCAAAAAGCAGAGCTGCTAGATTTAATTTAGGGTGAACTTCTAAAGATTTGATTCGTGGTAGAGGGTAAACAGCTTCTCCACCCTGCTGAGACAGAATGCGAGGTATATCAATTGATTCAATTGCTGCAAAACAAAATGTGAGGATTAGGGAGGGTCATTCTGTGTGCAGCCTTACTTTGCAGATAGGTTGTTTCCCAGACGTGAACCCATCTCAAGGTCATAAGGCAGTAATCTTGCTGTTGCACAGAGGCAAACAAACAAAAAGAAGATAACAAGAACAAAACTGAAAGCATATTTCATAAATGAGACTCAGCATTCTTCCCAGAGTAAAAGTAAGAGTTGCAAAAGTTAGCTAACCGGCAGGCTCAAAAAAGTTTGTTTGCATTGGAGGTCTGTTAGGATTAAGCATCACCCTTGTCTTCCACACTTGAAGAGTTCCATCTCTGGAGAGGGTGGCAAGTAAGCACAACATAGAGAGCCAAGCAACTGATATAATTGGTTGGGAACCAACTTGTGTTCTGAAATTGTCATACAATTGAAAATTTGAATTTAGTTCAACAGAAAACAGAATAATCACTTCTTTTTTTCAACAACTGTCAGTTTTATATAGAGTGAATAATCACAGCAAGTTTGTGCGAAACTCGGAGTTGTTGAAATCAGAGTATAAATCTGAAAATCTATAAATATTCTTAATATAACATTTTTATCATTTTATGAAACAATTGTTACCATGTAACTTGAGAAATAGCAATCAATTCTAAAAATTAAGTAAACATCAAGAAAATGTTCTGGCATATTACATTTCCCAATAGTGGGAAAATATATGTAAACATACACATATACAGTCCTTTTTCCTTCTTTGCTAGGCCCCAGGATAAAAAGCCATACCAGAATTCCCTGAGCTATCTGATTTTTCATGGATCTGAAACCCTTTACTTAGTCTTCCAAGGCCTATTCCACTGGTATATCTAATTGACAACCTAACAACATACTTCAGAACAATGATGAAGTGGCAAATGCAAGGTGACAGGATAGGAACATTTTTTCCACGATATTTTGTGCAATAGATCAGGGAAACATAAAATAGAAAGCTCGTTGTATAAATTATTTAGAAATTATAACTCTTCTTAGTCAGTATAAATCAAATTGAATTAGTTCCAATGGAGTGGTGTTTCTTTTTTTCCATTTGTATTATACAACTCTTGACACTTCCTTTTTTTCTATTAAGATTTTTATACCATCCCTGTAGTGGGCATGCAGTTGTCTATTTTATCCTCTGTTAACACAGAACAAGAATACAGTTGACTATCAATAACTTTTGGAAGTGGCAGGTCAGCAGCTAGGGGAAAAGGCATATTCCTGAAGAACTTACATTCCAATCATACAAGGTCTCTCAGTTGAGACATCCCATGCCAAAAGCGTACCCCGTCTATCACCAACAAAAATCCACTCCAGTGCTGGATGAAAAGCAAATGCACCAGCACCGATGAGCTTAATGGTGTTATCAACTGCCAAAAATAAGCAACGACAGTGATTCAAATATGTTATTCAAAAAGCTGTTGTATATATCATCTTCAGCAAGAGATGTTAAGCGGTACTCTCATCTCACTTTGTAGAGTGTAATGAACAGCGTAGGAATTGATGTTGTATGCTCGAATCAGACCATCTGCATAAGCAACATACTGGACAGGCAAGGAAAATAACAAGCAGTTACTAAAGACTCCCAGAAGAATGTATATAGCATCTAGAAGTTTCATGTATGCAGACTAGAAAAAGAAAATAGAATAGTTTGAACCAACTATGCATGTTACCAAGACAGGGAGACGAGGGTGACAAGCAAGATTGATAATAGGTTTCTTCAAGTCTGTTTTAATTTTCGTTGGTGCTCTTCCCCCTTCAACAGTCCCAACAACTTCATGCATACGAATTTCAAAAGTTAGATAAATATGTGGCTTAACCAAGCACATGAATACATATGTTATCAAGTGATATTATATTGAGGAGAGGAAAAGGAGAACAAAACTAAGAGTATACCAGTAAAATGTTAAAGTCCTTAATACAAGATAGTTTTATAGAAAACCTGTAACACTCATCCTTCGGTGGAAACCGAAAAACACAACAGGTTGGAGAGGTGTCAGAGCAAGATGGACTTCCATGTCAGTTGAAATGTGATCCGTCTTTTTTTCAGGGGAATGCAGAACAAAAGTTTGCTCAGTATCGAAGTCACAGGATCTAATGGTACAATCCTGCAAAATGAGTAAAATATACTGATAGTGACAAGCCAGTAAAGAACATACATTTGCAACATAAAAAATGCAACTTTAAGATATTAAAACAAAAATACCATAAAAATAGAATAAACACAACAAAACTTAAATGGAAAATTCATGGCCAACTAGAGAAATAGTAACATGGTTGCAGTTCCAAAAGATTTTGGATAAGGTTGCAATCTACTTAAATTTAGCATCCCGGAATATTAAAGAGATAATTCTCTAAGTTGAAAATCTTTTCATTTTTTAAAATTACCGCAAGTGATGCATCCAAATAAGAGAAAATTATCTAATTAACTAACCTCAAGAATAGCAATGACTGCATGCCCACTTGTAAGACTGTAACACATACGTACAACAGGAGCACCAATGTCAATAGAAGAGATCTTGCTTCCCGTCAATGCATCAAATTCTGAGGAAGAAAATATGAGATAACATAAAAACAATGGTCTTTTTTAAACAGTTAATAGAAATGACATTAAGTCCAAAAGTAGTGAAGTTAAAACTTAGAATAAATTCATAGATATACACACACAATCTATTATTTCGCATCTCAGACAAAAACCTCATAAATGGCTGACAGATTCAGACACCACGGAGCGCAAAATATAACAACACAACTGTAGTTCCATCATCTGTCAGTGTCGGGTCTATTTCACGAGTTTCAAGCATAAACCAGGAGAGTAGCAACAAGTTGTAGGAACATGTTACAATCATAAGAAATTAAATTTTACTAATTTGCTTGAAACTATATCAGCTTCTCATTAACTATTAAGAATGACAAAGTTACATAACAGTCACCTGACTGTCTTGGTTACTTATGACGTCCCTTATCAATTGGGTCAAATAAAATGCACTGAAATAACAGCTATAGGATCATGCTGACTATGAATACAGAAAGGGAATCAGCAAACAATGCTTATTTACATTTTCACCTATTAACACCAGTTGAGAGTGAAACTATAACTCTCCAGTACATAGAACACACAAAATCATGAGCCATGAACCAGAAAATATCACCAAAACAGTAAAAAGATATATACTAACAAAACTTGCACGCTCAGCTGATTCAGCTAACAAATAATAATTCTAAATCCGAACGAAGGAGCCAACCGTCGTATAGGTCCAAATTTGACAGGACAGCTCACAAAGGTAGAACCAACGAGCTCAACAAAGAGAAAAACGATGAACAGTTTGGATATACCAATGATGTAATTCCCAACGGCGGTGGCAAGAAGCGCCTGATTGGGATGAAATGCGGCAGCATGAGGTTGCAGAGGCTTAACGCCATTACCGACATGCCGGAGATCCAGGTGTTGCACCGTCGTCCACTCCATTGATCCTCCTCAAATTTAACCAGAAACTGCAAAATTGCAATTCGAAATCATAAATTGTCCCTAACTATGCAGTAATGACATCTGAAAACCCTAATATAGATCTAACAATTGCACATAGAAACTATACATACTATACATTTACGTATGTGTATGTACTACAGAGATAAACAGAGAGAATTCCGAGGAAGATTTAGGGAAATGTAGAATATTGCTGATACCTGATGAGTACTATATGCAGTGGAAGCTCATCTGTAGACTGATAAATGGAATGAACGTAACGAACTGAGAGATCGCAGAACAGAACACCTCGGTGAGGAAAGTGCGTTCTTTTTCTTTCTTTTCTCTTTTTTGCTTAACGTATGAATTATGAATTCTGCAGAGAAGAGGATGGAGAGGGCTGGACTTCACGGCCTCTCTCTTTCATGTGGATTTCAATTGGTTCATTGATGAGGTTTAGGCCCATTAAGGCACAACCAGATGGAATGGGCCGGCCCATTTGAATAGTTGCAACTTGTAAGCCTTATGGACGTTCTGCTTTGAACCAAGTCTCCTTTCTTCATGCTCGGAGTTTAGTAACAATTAAGACTTAACGCCTCTCTTCATAGGTATGTTTAGTGTAGATTGAAAAACCAAGTCTTACGACTCCATGAAAATCACTCTTAACATCCATTACAATGTGGATCTGTATTCTTATGTAACACAAAGCTTATGAACTATAATACGTTCAAAATTAAACTGAAGGTTACCTCTCTTTATTCATTGAGACGGTTGATACTTTCTCTAAGTAGAAAAACTTTTGTAAATAAAAAATGCAACTATTTTGGTGATACGTCAAAAAATTAAAGAAGATAATAACGTTTTTGCAAACTGCATAAATATTAAGAAAGTCCTCATATGATGCAAATATGTATCTTGACTCTTGCTCCTTGCTTGTCAAATTTAGAAGACTTACGAGTATTAACCCCATATAGATAAGACAAACAACAACAAACTTTCGCCCTTAATTGAAACTTTTTCTCTTATCTCTCTTCATAGTTGTTCTTGTTGAGAGTGGATGCGCCCAAGAGTGGAAAGGCCGTGTGTCACCATAAGGGCCAAAATGGACCCACAATAACGAAATGATAAACACCATAGAACATGCATTATAAATATGGTAGTGATAGAAAGATGAAAGTAAGCACATATCCCCAAACGATACAATAGTATACCGCAACAAACAACATCTGAATTAGACATCGGAGGAGATTCCACTTCCGACAGTCTTGTTTCGCAGATTAGGCACCGAAAAAGAAGAGGAATGACCCATCAAAACGAGAAACGGAGAAAGAGGGAGCAATAATACTTACTATAGGTTATCCAATTAGAAGCTAAAATTAACAAGTAATTAGGTTCCACTGGGCACATCAATTTCCAAATTCTCTATCCATTTGTGCTGTTTTAACAAGTGGTCCTTGAAGAGAGCAAAATTGGAGGGATGAGAAAAGGGAAGGCCCCAAATCGAAATCCTTATCCAATAGGGTAAGAGATTCAGATCCCAGTGCAATCCACATATAAATGAGAATAGATCCTATGGGACCATCCTAGATCACAGTCAATAAATCATAGGTCTTGCTGGCCTAGCAAAAAAAAAGTTCGACGAAAAGGATGCTTCTTCTTTTCTTCATTGGCCAGTGATTGTCCAATTCTTAACACTTTGGATTCTGTCCTAAGCATCTCTTTTTCTATGCTCAACTAATAAGATCACATTTTAGTACAAACATTCCTTAATTGCCCAATAATTCATGCCCAGCTACTTTCCTAGTCCTTATCCACAGCCAAAGATAAAGAATCAAAATAGAAACCCCATGCATATATATTCTAACATGCATCTCAAAGTTCTTTTTTTAGTGGATGGGTTTTTATAGGTACACCCTTACTATACAACTTGTGCATAATGTTTTGAGAATCTAACATGAATTGAACAATTCGGACATCAACTTCAATCGGATGGTTCAATCAATTTCAAAATAAACTAAGAGGCTTAATATTAAGGTTATGATCGCCGTCATTTTTTATTTTTTCATTATTATTAGCAAAAATATTTTTATTGAATAAATCCCAATATAGGAAAAAAAAAATACAAACCCCAAAGAAAAGTGAAAAAACATGACAAGCATAACAATATGACTAGGAGATTATTGAGACGACACTGATGATTGAAGTTTCCAAGAGGTGATCAGCATCCTGGAGGGAGGCGGAGACTGTTTGAAACTTACCGAAATCTGAGACAGTCATGAAGACGACCATTACCTGGAAGTTGCATCGAATTCTTTAGAAAGGTTTATCGGTTACAACCAAACCAAATAGCACATAACGTGGTGTGACCAACGACTAATGTCTCTTAGAGATTCATATCATGAATCTCACTAAATAGAGGTTTTCGACTTTATGTGTGACCAAACCAAGGGATTTGTAGATGCTCAAGGTTCGCGTAGCAGTAGAGGTGGGAGAAGACACACGACATAGTTCAAGGAGATGGCCGACAAAGAAGGGATAGAAGCATGAGATGTTGCAACAGACGATATCATCTAACATCAATCTTGTAGAAACTAAGAAGCTTATTTGCACAAATTTACCTAACATCACCTATTGTATCTCCCTCTCGAACCACTATTGATACAATACTTCATTCTAAATTTCAAGTAGAGTTATCAAACAAGTAAAAGATAATAATAATAATAATAATAATAATAATAATAATAAGTACTTTTGGTATCCGAACTTATGTGCGAAATCAAATCTAATACTCAGTTTTTTATTTTACCAGAGTTGATATCCACATTTTTATTTTCTACCAAATCTGGTACCTACCCAAAAATACATATAACCCTAATAATAATAATAATGATGTTATTATTATTACTATTAATATTATTATTATTGTGTAAGTTACTGTATATTCAAATTCTAATCATTAGAATTTTTTATTTATAGAAAAATTAAAGATGGAGATTGTGATGGTTAATCATTGGCAAAAAATATACATATAGGTTGGTAATGTGGTGTCGCTACCAAATGCGTGCACCGACACGACAACAAAATTAATTAAAACGGCAGCAGCCACAGAAGACAGCTTGCTCGCAAAAGACGGCACCTCCAGAGACGATCCATTGTATACTACTGTTTATGCAACTTGACTCACTCACTCACTAGCTACCTCATCTTCCATTAATAAAGTTCTCTTTATTTTTGTCTTCATATCTCTTTCTGTGTATTCATTTCCTTTTACCCTACTTTCTATATCCATGTCTAGTGTATATATATATTAGCTACAACGGTTGATTGGTGTCGTAACATAATGCACAACATGAAATTAACCTATTCAAACTCACACATTTTTAATAGAGTAAAATGTATATCAGTTAACTGATATAAGTTTATATCAGTTATAACATAACAAAACCAATGAGGTGATGACACCTCATTTCGATACTGTGTTAAATACGTGGTGTTCATATTTTGTGTTTATCAATATCTCATGTTCGTGTTCAACCATTCAATACAAATAAAAAAACATAACGTATTTCTATTGAATTGTATAACAAAGACCAATTTTTAACGCTTCATGCTAAGACATTTTCTGGTTTACATTTTCAATGGAGCGTATATTACAATATACTGAAAATGACTCTACATACCATTCTCTTTAATCTTTATGTAAAGCTTCTTAATTCTTAAATGATTGAATATGTAATTATTTATTTCAATTTTCTGAGTTAGATATGTTCTTATTTATCAGTATATTCAAAGTACATAAATTGAACTGGAGTGCCTAAGGGGCATTTAGAATATATTTATATAGTTGAATTCGAAAAAAAATTAAGGTTTTTGTGGATCTTCCCCCAACTTCTCATAAATTGCTATTACGTAGAAATTGTATATGGATCTTCTCTAAGAACCCCTCGTTCATGCAATGTACTTTTGTTTTTTTGCCTTCCTGTTTGGTTTTGTTAAAGCAATTAAGGTTTTTGTGTCGGTATATAACATAATAGAATCGTTCGGTCACCAACAACTATTAGAGCAAACAATTTAAACCACTTAATTTTCTCGAGTTCTCAAATTTAATACTCATTTTAGATGTTGATATCATTTATAAAAATAAAAACAAAAACCGATCAGTCATATTAACAAATCATGAGCTAAATCTACGACTCATACTCATGTAGTTTGAAAACAACCTTACTTTTTATCCATATTTCTTTTGTTGCAAGGCCAAACTCTAACAAATCCTTTCAAATGTTGTTGATATTGTTTATTTAAAAAAACAAATAATCAGTCAATCTTATTGACAAATCATGTGTTGAACCTACCGTTCGCAAAACGAAACCTTCTGTTTTATCGACTTTCTTTTGTTCTAGGGCCAAACCCTAGCAAGTGAGTCCTATTTACTTGTAATTACTAAAAGCAACAAGCATCCTCTCTTTCTCTCTCTGGCTGGCAATTAATTTAAGGGATAATTGCACAAAGTACTCCTGAAGTATGCGTTTCGATAAATTGCACTCCTGAATTTCGGTCTGTTACTTTAAGCACCCCTAAACTATCCAAAAATATTTCCGTCCATAACACCGTTTGTTAATGTGTCAAATGACCATATTACCCCTGTATTTTTGTTTTTCTTTATTTTTTAAAAAT
>JAYMTK010000987.1:0-18270 GCA_036897405.1 Pelargonium myrrhifolium
AGGGAGTTCATTGAAAAAGATCATCACAAATTCACAGTTATCAGAATTGAAAGTTGAATGAGATTAAAACACTCGTATATATTTTATAGATCGAAAATTATTAAATAAAAACATTGAAAAAGACATTTTAATCCATTAAAAAAATAAATAAGACAAAAAAGAGTTTGTTATAATACTATAATTAATATTGATATTTTTTTCTTAGTTCCATCTTTTGGCACTTAGGCCTTGTTTGGTTTGTCTATTTCCTATCTATAGAGGTTGAACGTCTATAGAGGTAATTGTCTATAGAAGTTATTGTATATAAAGTTTATTGTCTATAAAGGTCAATGTATTGTTTGGTAAAATTGTCTAAAAGAATGGTGTTATTATAAAATAACCGTAATGCCCTTTGGATAGTTTCTTGATAGTTTCTTTTCTTTTTTATGAATAAAGATCTATAGCAATGATCTCATATTCAAAGAGAGAAAAAAAAGGACAATAAAAGAAAATAAAAGGACAAAAAAAGAGAGACCCAAATATCTAGTAAAGATAGAAAATGTGTAAGCATGCATGTACTATATGTTCTTCACATCTTGTACCTTTTTAAAATTTAAATAGTGTTTTTTTAAAATCAAACCTTTATTTTATGTTTTTTTGCATTCTGTTCAAAGAATAATTACCACATCATTCAATCCCAGCCGTACACGTGTCACCTCAGTTAAAAATTATTGGGAACAACATCTCTCTGGGTCCCACCTCTGAGTCCTTGTAACATTATTTTTTGACCACCACTACACCCAAGACTTCCACTGATCCAAGGGTCAAGAATCAAGAACCATTCTTGGGTTTCCACGTGTCATGCAGAGGTGGTGTGTGGATTTGAGTTAAGATGTGAGTCTGTGTAGCTTATGATTCCCTGATGTTAAAAGCAGAGGTGGATGTGTGAGAGTGTGAACTCAGAAGTGAACTGTAGGAGAAGTCTCTGTGAGTGTTGCCAATCTGTGGAATCAAAGAATCTTTTTGAAGAAGAAGGAGGTGGTGGTGGCTGTGGTGGTGGGTTTGGCTCAAAATTCAATCTTTCTTGAGGTATTGTGATTGGGAAGACCACAAACCCAACTTATGGTTTCTTGTTCTTGTGGTGATTTGGAGTATGGAACTTTCTTTTTTGTGGGTTTTTGCATTTGAATCTCAGATTGGGAGTTTTTCTTTTCATGTGGGTTTTGTGTGCTTGGCCTCATTTTGCCCAAAAAATTGAGATTGTTGTGTTTCTTGGGTTGCATTTTGTTAACATTTTGTGTTTTGTTGTGGTGGATTTTAACATTTTATGAGCTTCTTATTGAGCTTGTTGTGACCATCTTAAAATGTTATGGAGCTTTAAAATGGTGATAGTGTAGCGGTTATTGCTTGAGGTATTATGATTTGGAAGAGAACGAACCCAACTTGTTGTTTCTTGTTCTTATGGTGATTTGGAGTTTGCAATTTTATTCTTGTGAGTTTTGCATTTGAAACTTAGATTCGAAGTGCTTGTTTTCATGTGGGTTTTGTGTCTTTGGCTTCATTTTGTCCAAAGATTTGAGTTTTCCGTGTTTCTTGAGTTTCATTTGTTGAAAAATATGAGTTTTGTGTATTGAGCTTCATGTGATATTCTTGTGTACAAATGCAATGAAACTTACAAATGGTGATAGTGTTGCGATTCTCGTAATAAGAGTTTGAGATAGGAGAAGGAACAGCCTTTGTGTTGCATGTTACGAGAACCTAGTATTTGCTAGAAGAAAGATGTGTTTATGGTGCAAATATACGATCTTTCAGACCGTATGTGCAAGTTCATATGCCCTTTTGTGTGTTAAGCAAGAATAGTACTAAAATCACCGGTTCAAGCTAAGTCGCGCGATATATATATGTGAGATGGGTTTTCATTTATATCGGCCTATTTGGTCTTTGATTAATCGTTAGTAGGGGGGAGGGTTTGTGCATGCGACATTGATATATTGATGGTTGTTCGATTTGAGACTTTGAGTAGCGGCTTTAATGTTAAGGGTTTGTTAGAATTAGAAATGAAGAACTAAAGAAGACAAACTAGTATTTCTTACCGATTTTGAACCAACTTTTATATTACAGATTCAAACGGTGGAGCATGATTCGTGCTGTTGACGCTAAATGTGTTATTGCTCGGACATGAAACTTTAGGATATCGTCTTTTGGGTAGCGATTCTGAGAGGAAATTGGACATGAGTATGCTGGTGGGGACATGCTTGAGCCAAGGGAAGCTGACATACCTGCCCTGTTTCTGGTCTTGGTCGTGCTTCCTTTGGTCGCTTATTTCTTGCTCGGGAAATGGAGTGAGGTTGCAAAGAAGAGAGAGAGGGTAAGTTTGCTCGCGCACTTGGCTGCCGAAGAAGCTTTCAGGGCGGAATCAATGGCCGTGGCCAGTGTTCTCCCTCCCGTGCCTTCTTCAAATAATGGACATCACATGTGTGCTAGATGCTTTAGTCCCTCTACTACCCGCTGCTCCAAATGCAAGTCCGTTAGATATTGGTATGTTTTGTTCCATGATTTTCAGCTTCAATAACACGATTCTCTGATTTACGTGCACTTTTTTAGTTTCATAGTTATTGGCTTGTCGTGTGAGAATGCGTAGATATAAAAGAATTGTATAGATAGAGTTATCTTCGTACTATGCCCGGAGGTTTATAACATGGTATCAAAGTTGGTTTGGTTTGTACCTTGTGACCCGTCTTTGTGGCCTCCCTTTTTGGTCCAAGTGCAGGGTCTGTTGTGTTATCCCTTGCACGTGAGTGGAAGTGTTAGTGTATCCCACATCGAAAGAATGTGACGACCGTTGCTACTTGATATATACAAGTTGAGCTCTCCACCTATCAGTTTAAACTTTCGGGTTGGAGTTAAGTTTAACAAAAAGTGAACTTTGAGATCACATAATATACTAGCCGAGCCCTCTAGCTATTCGCTTAAACTTTAAGGTCCCGATCTTGTTCCTTGACGGAATTTACTGATATTTTTATGCAGTTCCGGTAAGTGTCAGATAATGCACTGGAGGGAAGTTCACAAGAAAGAGTGCCAGCAATTGGAAAACTCCAGTTCCACCTCGTCGCCTAGGTCCGTCTTAGTTGAAGAATCCATTCACGACAGTACCTTACTCGACGGTAGTATCGGCTCACAATTTTTGGGGTACAATGGCAAGCCTATTATGATGGAAAAGGCGTCGTTGGATAATATAAATTATCCTTTCATGAGTTGTGTTGGCCCTGCCCCGACGGCTATCTCGGAAATTGATCCCTCTCAAGCCTCCGTGCCGGACAGAAGAACTAAAGAAAAGCGGGTTTCGCGTAAATCTAATAGAGATATGTTGAGAAGAGAGGATGGAACCGTGCTTGATTCTTCTGAAGATGCTTCCGGGACCGGGATTAGTAATTCGAGGCATAAGGTATTTCTGTTTATTCGCTTATAAATGTCTACAATATCTCAAATTTGGATACGTGTTTTCTTTAACCGTGGTTGGGTTATGTCGGCAGGTAAGAAGCAATAGCAAAGTTGGATCGGAAGAAGAAACGTCGAGAAGAAACAGCGTCAGTAGCTCCGGTTCAAGGAGTTCAATGCATGACCGCTTTAAGCATCAAAGCTTAAACGGAAACACAACCAAACCAAAAAGCAACTGTAGGAGCTCATTAGACGAAGCAAGTGCTCGCGAGACTGGAATAAAATTTATTCCAGACGACGGGAACATATCCAAACCCGTAGAACTTAACCCGTCCTCCGAAGCAATAGCTGTAAAGGGAATTGTAAAAGGTAAAAGTGCTTTGGATCACTCTGTAAACAAAGTTTCCCAACCCCCGAAGCCAACGGTTGTAGGGTCGGGAGAACATTTATGCTCGGAAATAGAGAACAAGGGACATATTGTCGATGAAGCAAGTAGGTGTAGTTTATTCACTACTCATAAACCGTGACTCGCATCTTCCATATTCTCTAATTTTGTATTTGTATCCGTGTTAGACATTGCTAGAGCGAGACGAAGCAGTCACGCCGAGGGAAGCAACGGAGCTGCAAACACGGGGATTATGAAGATGATGGGTCTGAGGAAGCCGGCAAAACCAGCTAGGCACGATGCACCGGAAGTTAACGGTGATAGGCATAAGAAAATAAAGGTTAATTTTTCTGCGCCAATCGTGTAATTCTAATGTGCTTTTGGTTATAAATAAAATTCTGATTTTGATACGTTATGCAGAATCAGATGTTATTTCCTTACGAAGAGTTTCTGAAGTTGTTTCAGTGCGAAATCTTCCACTTAGTCCCTCGGGGCCTTATGAATTGCGGGAACAGGTAATTTGTTTCTACTTCGCAATTTGTTTACGCAAATAAGATCGAACAAGTTGGAAAAGGTCGATACATTTTAAATTGCGATGTTTTGCAGTTGCTATGCCAATGCCGTGTTGCAGTGCTTAACTTTCACGAAGCCTCTCATCATCTACTTGCTCCACGGATCGCATTCAAGATCATGTACTTTTGTTTTTCTTGGATTTCACGATTTTGTCTTTTCTAAAGAGTACATAGACGATAACAATGAAAGTGATGTTCCCGTGTTTTTTATTTTGTGGTAGGTTGTGCGAAAGATTGGTGTCTCATGTGTGAACTTGAAAAACATGTTATGACGTTACGAGAGGGCGGAGGCCCGCTCTCTCCAAGCCGAATCCTTTCCCATATGCGGAGCACAAATTGCCAGATCGGTAATGGAAGCCAAGAAGACGCTCACGAATTTCTAAGGTTCGAGATGATTTGCTAGTCACTACTTTGCTATTATTACACATTTTCGGATAATTTTACACATTCATGTTTTTTTAGGCTCCTTGTTGCATCTATGCAATCTATATGCTTGGAGGGACTTGGTGGCGAGAGTAAGGTTGATCCGAGATTGCAAGAAACGACGTTCATACAACACACTTTTGGCGGGCGTCTTAGATCAAAGGTGTTTAAATCTTTTCTCCTGTTTCACATTGAGTTGTCGGATCTTGTTTCTTATGCTCATTATGACAACGCAACAGGTCAAGTGTTTGAGATGTAATCATGAATCAGAGCGATACGAGAACATCATGGATCTTACGTTAGAGATATACGGCTGGGTTGAGTCGTTGGAAGATGCGTTGACTCAGTTTACGACCCCCGAAGATTTGGACGGTGAAAACATGTACCGATGTGGAAGGTTTGATTAACTATTCTCTACGCGTAATACCGTTCCTTGTAGGTGCTTCAAGTTGTACATTTCATCTCATAAAATATACTGTCTTTTCGTATATATTACGATACAAGGTGTGCTGCGTATGTCCGAGCAAGGAAGCAACTGAGCATACACGAGGCACCAAATGTTTTGACGATAGTCTTGAAGAGATTTCAGGTATTCCCGTTACAAATCACGAGGTTGAATGAATAACCGGACGATTCTAACTCGACTTGTGTTATATACCTCAGGAGGGGAGATATGGAAAGATAAATAAGTGGATCACTTTTCCCGACATGCTGGATATGATACCATTTATGACGGGAATGGACGACATGCCTCCGCTCTACATGCTTTATGCTGTTGTCGTGCATTTGGATACGCTAAACGCATCGTTTTCGGGACATTATATATCGTATGTGAAAGATTTGCAAGGCAATTGGTTCAGGATAGATGACACCGAGGTAAAATGTCTCCTAACAAATATTTTTATGTTCATAATTATTGTCTAACTTATGTTTATTTGAGTTTCCGTGTTGATTGCTCACAGGTTCAGCTAGTGCCGATGAGCCAAGTGATGTCCGAAGGAGCATATATCTTATTTTACATGAGGTAGATTTCTCGTACATTTCTATTTCTCTTTTAAGAAAGAAACCGATACATTTGTTATTAAAAATGACCAAAACGCCCCTCAAACGAGCTCATAACGCAAACATACGTCCTAGGCATATCTAGAAACCCTATGGTCTCGTTTTTTGGCCCGATTCTCCATTTCCCGGACATGCTCCTTTTGGTTTTGAACTATTTCTTGCGCGTGACTCAGGTCTTGCCCTCAGCCCCAAAGAGCTTTCGCAAGTAAACCTAGTAAGCATCAAGCTCCGGCCTCCGCAAGAAGCTCCTCGTTAAAGGTTTCAAGACCCGGACAATGCAAACACAGCAACGACTTGGTTGGTCCCGAGCCTTCACGAGGCAAAAGACCTGAATCCACCACGCGTTTCACCAACCGCGCATCTGATGACACGTCAAGCGATTGGTCTATTTTCACTAGTTCCGACGAGGCTTCCTTCACCACCGAAAGCACCAGAGACTCTTTCAGCACCGTGGACTACGCTGACACGTGCAACGACCCAATCTCTTCGATCTTCAACACTGTTTCGTGTAGAATGGCTTCGAGTAGTAGGCCGCATACCCGGTTTGTCTCAGAAGAGAAGGGCTATGTTTCATCGTCGTACTCGCCAAACCAACGAGAACATCCGAAACAGGTTAGTGATTCTTCGAATGATAGTAACTACGACACGTTTGTACGATACCCGAGTAACAACAACCCGAAGTTTAGTATTGACCGAACGTCGAATCATTGTAAACTCTAGCTCTCATGTGATAGATGAAAAGCAGAGTAGAATATGTGCCTCGGTATTTTTGGTGTTTTTAGTAGTTTTAGGCTTTTAGCTAGTTGGGGCATGAGAACAACATTCTTGTTATTTTTCAAAATTTAATGTTAAAATTTGTAAAGTTTCCACTTGGAGCAATCTCTTGTTCTTTGAAGTCTTGTGTGCTTGGTGTGTTTTGCTATGTTCGAGATAGTTTCGAGTCAGGTAAACAGTCTCTCTGCAGTACTGGTCGGGATTCGACCAATTTAGCCCTCGAACTAAAAAGTATTTTGGCCAAAATTGTTGCTCCCACGGGTTCTCCCGATCGTGGGATGCACTTTCCTCGGATTTCTCGAACACCTAATTCTACAAAACGAGAATTTTCTCTATTGAAACTCTTCTGATGCTTAAGTTAGATCTCAGTAGTTAATAGCTTGAGCCTTTATTATGCATTTTATCGTTATGCGGCGCGCTCTCACTTTCAACTGATGGACTTATATTCTAGGCCCAAATCTTCGTCTCTTAGGCCTCTTTAGTCTAGGGTCGGGTATTGAGAAAATCTCATTCCCGATATGCATTCCCAATATGTCGGGAAGACGCTATCCCAATTCCCAAGCGTGCTCCTCGGAAGTAGGGTTCGAGCAGCCTCACCAGACGTGCTCCTTAGCAACAATGTTTGACAGTTCATGGACTAAATTTTGTTCCCTCGATCTTTTGGTCACATGTTTGAGTCCAAAACAGTCTCTTGAAAACTAAGAGTAAGACTGCGTGCATAAATGACATCTCCAAACCTCGTAATTTCGCAAAGCAAGAATTTTTTCTACTGAAACTCTTCTGATGCTTAAGTTAGACCTTAGTAATTAATAGCTTAAGCCTTTATTATGCATTTATCATTATGCGGCGCGCTCCTACTTTCAACTGATGGACTTAAATTCTCGGCCCCAATTTTCGTCTCTTAGGCCCCTGGGGTCGGGTATTGAGAAAATCTCATTCCCGATATGTCGGGGAGACGGTATCCCAATTCCCAAGCGTGCTCCTCGAAAGTAGGGTTTGAGCAGCCTCACCAGACGTGCTCCTCAGAAGCAGCGTTTGAGAGTTCACGGACTAAATTTTGTTCCCTCGATCTTTTGGTCATAGGTTTGAGTCAAAAATAGTCTCCTGAAAACCGAGAGTTAGGCTGCGTGCATAAATGACATCTCCAAACCTCGTAATGGTCGGACTATGCATCATATTAAGTCCCGAGGACGCCTAGAAATGACACTTTTATTTACTAATACATATAACATCGAACATTTCCCCCCCAAAACCTTAGAGACATCAAAACATATCAACATCTCCCATTTCAAACATCATCCATATCTCATTCACTCTATTATCAAACTCGAAAGGCGAGTTGTACTGAGCCACCGTGTATGCTGTGGTCGGGTCCTTCCCCCGACTTCTCTCAATAGCGTCTGACCAAGCAGTGCCTGCGAGGCTGGATTGCAATGCCGCGGCTTCTACTCCAACATCATCGTCGTGCACAAATCCATGGAACTGCCTCACGGCTACGAAAACCGGCTTCAGTTTCTGCACATGGAGGCCTTCCGCAGGAGGAGGGTCGGGTTGGTTCAGCTTCGGGACGTAGAAGCTGACCACGAATGCCGATGCGCAGAACGGCCCGTCGCTCGGGGACACCTCGGTGAGGACTGGTGCTGTCATTTCTATTTGTTGATGGTAGGTGTTTTTGCCTTGAATGTAGTCAAATAGCCTGTGGAGGATGAAAATTTGTTAGTAGAGAATTCATCAGTTTCAAAGGAGACGGCGCGGGGACAGACTTGATGGTCAACATGAGCACGGTTTTTGAAGTGAATCTAAATTGTTCAACGATTAATGCTAGTTAAAGTATTGGGTAAAATGTATATCAATTGACTGATATAAAGTTATATCAGTTGCAACTTAACAAAGCCAATGAGGTGATAAAATCTCATTTAAAATCACTTATACCCACCCAAGTGAATTTGGGAAAGTTGAGCGACCCGTCTAGATCCATGATTTTAAATGAGGTGTCACCACCTTATTAGTGCAACGGATAGTTATATCAGTCAACTGATATAACATTAAACTCTAAAGTATTTTAGTTGAGATTAGATAAACCTGAGAAATTAGACATAACTAAAGCTGATTAAATGAGTTTAAAAGGATAGAGTGGGCTCGTGCCTATTACGGCCCACCCTTGTCTCCGCCTATGCTAATGAGGGTGAAAAGGTAGAAGAGAAGTTGAGGGAAGGACCTATACAAGGTGACAATTCGGGTTTTATGGGGTTCGGGTTGAAAAAGCATTACCTGAACTCGATATACTTTGAGTTCGCTCGGATTAAAGGTTTTGAACCGGGTTTGAGTTTTACATGTAAAATGTGTCGGTTTGGTTATATTCTATCCATAACACCGTTCTAAGAGATATTAGAGAACCAACTCAATTAAATATTTCAGACTAGTTGCGAGTTTGAATTGGGTCGGATAAACTCACACTAAATCCACACATTTTGTACTAAATAGTAAAAAGAAAACGCTAAATGTTTAATTTTTGTATGAAGTTCATGCATAAAAAATGACGTGACAAACTACATAAAAGATACAGTATATATTTCGTACTTTTTAGTTTAAAACTAAATTTCGATTGATATCAACCGACATTATGATACCACCACCATCTCATAAATTTCCGAGCTAAACATTCGATTTACAAGACATATTATACACATAATAATTATGTGTCATGTTCCATCAATACGCCAATTTGTACAATATTTAGAACATATAACATTTTTTTATTAAAACCCGAGCCCGGTTAGACTTTTTCAACCCAAACCATAGAAACTCGACCGAACTCAATCTGAAACCCGAACTGTCAGCTCCAACAAAAACAACTTTTTCAACCCAAACCAAAAAAACTTCACTCAACTCAACCTGAAATCCGAACTGTCAGCTCCAACTAAAACGACTTTTTCAAGCCACAACTTTTTCAACCCAAAAAAGAAACTCGACCTGAACTCAACCTGAAACCCGAACTGTCAACTCCAACAAAAACGACTTTTTCAACCCAAACCAAAGAAACTCGACCTGAACTCGACCTGAAACCCGAACTGTCAGCTCCCGCAAAAAACAAAAGAAGAGGAATATAACTTACTGCAAAAAACCAGTTCTGGTGGCAGCAACAAGAGAGATGTCTTGGATGGGAGAAGTAGACATCCACACGGTGGCGTTGTATCGCCGGATTTCATAGCCGTCGCCGGAGTGGACTATATGGTAATTTGGGCACTCTATGCGGCTGCAAGATGGTGGCTCAGCCCCAGCTCCGCCGTGGCTCTTGGTGGCTTCAGACCAAAGACCCAAACATGAGCTTGAGAGGAGGCTCAAGAGAAGTGAGAGCTTGAAGATGGTGAAACTGAAACCAGCCATGGTGGTGGTGGTGAATGAGGTTCATCGTAGAATGAGGTCCACACATATATAGGAGTTTGTTTTCTTGGAACATCTTGGTGTGAAAAGACAATAATACCCTTGTGTTGGTTGTGTATTTACCGGAATCACGGCCAGAAATCTTACTTCATGCATAAAAATAGAAAACTTACTTGGTCCATCGAGATATTAAGTTCGAGTCTCGGTGTTTGTACGCTTGCTAAAAAAAATTCTTATTGTTTGCAGAGACATCTTTTCGTCGCCAAAGCCTCGATTTTGTCAACTAAGCTTAAAGCTGGTAGTTGCCAAATAAATTGTCACACATGTTAGGAAATACGCGACGGAAGATTGTTGTCGCTAGAGCACTACTTTTCGCCATGGAAAATTTGTTACAAAAACCAAATTATTCACATTATTAGTGAAAATCTAACTGATGTCTATGATCATCATCCACATCCACCTTCCGCGACAACCAATGAGTTTATTGTCGCGGGAACTAAATTTTTTTTATCGTAGATAATGGTGTAGAGAAGAAATTCACTCAATCCGATTCTTAGTGTTTGTACGCTTACGGATGAAAAAACTTTACTTTTTGCAATGGCATCTTTCCGTCACCAAAGCCTCGGTTTTGTTAGCTAAGCCTAAAACTGGCAGTTGCCAAATAATTTGTCACACATGTTAGGAACTGTGCGACGAAAGATTGTTGTCGCTGAAGCACTACTTTTCGCGATGAAAAATCTGTTACAAAAAACAAATTATTCACATTAGTGAAAATCTAACTGATGTCTATGACCATCATCCACATTTGGGCCACCTTTCGCGATAGTCAATGAGTATGTTGTCGCGGGAACTGATTATTTTTGTAGTGGTAATGGTGTACATAAGAAATTCACTTAATCTGATCTTTTGCATGTTCATATCAAATAAATTATGCTCGATCAATTTTTTGAGTCAGCTCGGATAAATTTGCATCTCATTTGGCACGAGTTGAAAATTTGTGTACGTCTGTTAAGTTTATATCGTGTTGGACGTTGATTGTGTTTTATTGACGCGTTTAAAATCTAACACGTTTTGCACGACAAGACATTTAACTAGGATTTTTTAGACATAAATGGCAATTGGGTAATTATCAACATTTATGTTGTCCCTCATAATTTGTTAACAAAAGGTACATATGACCACACGTAGTGATAATTTTATCACAATTTATGGACCAACCACTTGTAATCCAAACATAGCAAGTTGATAACATTGTTATTCTTTTTGGTTGCTTTGTAAATAAGAGGCCATTATTTACAAGAAATAAAATGAATGCTCTGCTCCAAAACTCATTATATTTGGGGACCAAATTTTGGATCAAAATCTTTAGTTTTTGTTCTATATCATTTCAGTGTTTTAGATCCATCTTCTTAATATCTTCATTTCTTAATTTTGTCTATATTCTAAGCACAAGGATAATCCATAATAACTTATTAGAAAATGTTCCACAATAACAAATTTTGAATTTTGTTCTAATTTTGTTCTCATTGGCCGGCCTACAACTGCTTAGTGCACTGATAGTGGAGCGAGTGAGATTAGTTTGGGTGTGATAGAACAGCTTAAAGGTGCCAATCGCCATGGTGCGGGCCCACTCAAGACACCCATAATTAACACCGAAAAGAAAATTGGTTCAATCTATTACGATGTTGTCGTGTTAGGTTGGCATGACCATTTTTTTAAACAAACATGAGATTTTTGTCAACCGACATTCACTCCAACACCAATAGTTACATTTGATTTCGATCTAAGGCATTGCATGATTTTCCCCTCGTTTTGGTGTACAAAATTGCTCTCATCCCATAATATCCATAAACCTCATCGAAACCGTTCTAGCGAGAATAACCCGACTATAATCACTACCGATACAAAAGCAACTCTGGTGGACGTGCCAAATTCCATCCCAAGTTTCTAACCCATCGTTGCAGAACTATCGTTGTCTCGTCAAGAGTCATTGTTGTTCATACTTTGAATTTTCTGCAAGGAACTGGAGCAGTTGTCGTGGGCCTTGAGCATTTAATTTTAGAAAACATTCGGTAAATGCTCGTTGATCCATCGAGAACTTAACTGCACTATCTTTTTTGAGCATCTATTTTTTTAATTCTTGGCCTTCCTTATTGACATCTCGATGACTATTTCAAGAGTAAATAATCACTTCGATTCTCATATTCATTCCGGTCGTTTTTCCACACTGAGTCTCAACGACTCTTGTAGCCCTTCAAGTATCCATTTCTTTCTTGTCACATACATTGCAATAACTTTCTGTGCTGGGCTTGACCCGACCCGATTCGACCCGCTTCAGCATATAAATGGAGGATCTTTGTGCAGCCCTAAACACAGACAAAGACATGTTCCACGAGCACCACCATTCTACACCAAGCTAGCCATGCCGGCGCCGCCGCATTTGGCTCCCTCTTGCGGTGTCTCCGGCGAGTTACATAGTGTACGTTCATAGATAAATACTTGGTGGTATTTGACAGTGGTAAATGCTTCTGATTCAGACATTCAGTACTTTGTTAGCATCTGAATGAACCCATCTTCTGGTTTTGCACTTTGAGAGTAGATTCGAAGTGGGTTTTGATGGGTTTCTCTGCATTTCTCATTTTTACTAATAAAGTTCACTTTTTTAATAAAGAAATGATTTTTTAGTTTTCATTTTATACTTGAATGCCCTTGTTATGATGATTGGATTGGATAGTGTTGATGTTTGATGTTGGTTGCTGAATTCAGGTTTTTGATTGGATTGGATTGTGTTGATATCATGATTTGAGATTATGATTGGACCTGCATTTTCAGTTTTTGTTCCTCTGGTTTGGTATGATCTTTACTCTAGCTTGGATTTGATTTTTAATGTTTGCTTTACTCATATGAATGTCTTCTTTTAAGTTCAATGTCTGTGTGCATCAAGTTATAGCACTCGGAAAATTTTATTTGAACAAGAAACAGTTTGAATTCAAGTAACATAATTGGATACATAAGCTGATTTTGCAAAATGATTCAACCGACCCCAACATTGTCTGGGAAATGCCTCGGGTGTTCTTGTTGCTTAGATGCATAAACTTGGTGCATCCAAAGCCAAATGTAGTGTATCCAATAAGACAGCGTTTGGATTAGAATCATTATTCCCGGATGGGAATCTCTTCGGGATGAGAATCTCATTCCAATTTTCATTCATATTCAATTTTTTAAAATCCAAACGCTTCCTAAATTCATTTGATAGGTTTTTACCGGTAAGTTTTGCAGTGATAATTAGAAACAAATAGTGACAGGGAGGAAGATGATGATACAAACAGGTACTTAAGACAGAGTATCATATCTAGATTTTCTCCTGGCGCAGCAAATAACGGTTGTGCCGAGCTTCTAGAATATGTCTTCCTGTATGACTACGCATTTATGTGCTAGCTGATTCCTTCTCTGTTCACAAATTTAACTATTCGATTTAGTAAACTCTCCCATTTTCCTATACGCTTCACTTGAACAAAATGTTCAACAGCAAGGAATTTGTTGTTTCATGTTTAACGTTTTCTGCCAAATTATATTAGAAGCGAGAGGAAAAGCCCCGTTCTCTATATTTGAAATATACTAATGTTGTTTTCGCACAATTGAATTTTACTCGGGGTTCTTGTCCAAATTTTGTGCTCGTGTGTCTTCACATATGCATGCATTTGAGAGGGAGGGAACGAGGGACATCTTTGTTTTCATTGTCTACATTGTCTTTTTTTTTTTTTAGTTTACAAGGTTGCATGGAGGAGCATAAGAAAGATTGAGCGATCTCAAACTAGTGATGTTTTATACTGGCTGATTGGACGCATGAAAAAGAAGTAGGTGTCATAAAATTTCTTGTGATGTTCTAATCTTCTTTCTTGTGGATACGTTGTAATTGCTCTTGAACTTGTCTTATAAATTGTTATTGATTGTGTTCTTAACTGGACTCAAAATTTGACAACCTAAATCTAGAGTCATTGTTTTGATCATTTATGTGTCATTCCATTATAATTTAAAAACCTGTTCGTTTGAAAACTTTTCATTATCTATTACTTCCTCCGTCCCAAAATGAGCGCTTTCTCGTTTTTGTAGAGATTAATGATAAGTTAATTAGAGTTGATATTTTCACCGTATGCCCCCACATGCTTTTGTTCACGTGTTTTTGTTGTAACAAACACAAGAGTATTGAGCTAACTTATTTGAGAGATATTACTGATAATTTATGCATAACTAGCTTACCGAACAAAATGTGGACACTTTTTTTGGGATAGGGTAGTGTGCCTAGATCTGTGGGACCAAAGATTAATCGTTCAAGGTACTGCTAGATGTTACAAACGGGAACCTCTCCCAACAATGCTTTTTTTCATGTACAACTAAAACTCAAGGGCCTAACTAATGAAGGCATGACCATTTCATAGGCCGGAGTTTGGCTACTCCTATATTTGTGGTTCGTTTTTCACGGTTCTCGCTTGAATGTACTGTAAAATGCTTAAGACATTGAAACACTTGTATTATTCGTTATGATATCACATAATTATATTGTTACGAGTTTATGAAACTGTCTCTTATAATTTTGAAATGTGTTCATAGATTGTGATTGCAGCTGTATAAATTAAATCTTAAGACAATTAGAATTAGTAACTTAATAGTCGTATTCAGTCGGAAGTTACACGGAAATTTCTTCTTTTTTATGCAGACAAGTTACATAAAGTCTATGTCATTGCATAACACCTCTGTATTTTCTCATGATATTGACAGGGGAGGAAAATACACATGAATTTACCGTAAACATGCTTTGAAAACGACATATTATCTTTAATTACAAGGTGTTTATTTCTCAAACAAAGTTGGAGTTGACTAATTCATTTGACTACAATCATGTATGTTCAGTGAAAGGAAGTTTTGCTCGGTTTTATTTTTTCTCTTACTTTCTTCATCCGTCACTAATGTGCTTGTTCTTGCAGGTTATGAAATCATCCACGAAGCTTGTGATCAAAGGTAAGAGTCAACAAAACAAACTTAATTTTCTACATTAGAATTCAGAAATATCAGTAAGTTGTTCATATATATATATATTTAGGGATAATTACAATTTTCTACCCTGTACTATCACCTATTTGCAATTAACTACCCTGAACTACCAGATTAACTTTTAACTATCCTGTACTTTCAAAACCGTTGCAATTCACCCCTCTGTCCAAATTCATCAGCTACTTGGACGGAATTTTCAACTTTTTGTGAAAATGAAGATTTTGTATTGAAGAATAAGGTTTAAGTTTCTCTTGGTGGTGGAGATGAAGAGGAGGAAGTCATTTTTTTTAATTATTATTATTTTATTACTATAAAAATAAAAAAAGAACAAAGGGCATTTTGGTCTTTTCATCTGTCAACTAATAGAATTTTGGACGGAATTGAACAGGGGCGAATTGCAACTGTTTTGAAAGTACAAGTAGTTAAAAGTTCATTTGTAGTTCAGGGTTGTAATTATCATATATATATATATATATATATATTAGCTTCACCATCGGAATATTCCCATTATGAATTTCTTAGAAAAACTTGACATCAAAAGTCCTTGCACTATTTTAAACTCTTCAATTATTGAATAGCTTATCTTCATTGAGTCATTACAGCATCTGCAAGACTCGGTCTAGCAATAAGTTCAACAATGTCAAAATCAACCATAACGAAGTTCCTTTCTAGGGAAGTTCATATGTAAGCTTATATATATATGATGTTTGAAGAAGTTGAGAGAAAACATAAGCAATTTTGTGATCATAATGTGTTGTTTAAGGTTGTGTTGTTGCTGCTGCTTTTCAGGCTCCAAGAAAAAGAGGTGGTGGTGGTGGTGGTTGTGGCGGCGGCGGTGGCTGTGGAGGTGGTTGTGGTGGCTGTGGAGGTTGAGATAGTTGATGATTGATTCACCAGTAGTAGTTTCAGCTCACAAGATTGTGTTTCTAAATCTATTCTTGGATTATGTATACTGTTTTTTTGTTTTTTTATATCAGCAAGCGTACAAACATATGGACTCGAACATGATATCTCGAGGGCTACGCTTGGATTATGTATTGGTTACAGGTTTATTGAATACTTCGAATGATTTGTACAAGTTTTTGTCTTAGAATCTAGTGTTGGTTGATGCGAAACATACAAGAGGATAAGAACATTCTTGAGTTCAGACGTTTTTTTTTTATACAGACAGACGCCGAAATTCTATTTTGCAATGGCTTAAGGAATCTTTGTCAAGTCGTGTTCAGGAAAGAGACTTCGTCGCTTGTCCCTAACCTAGGGTTTTTGGCACATGACCGCACCAAAGTGGTCTCTTACATCACTACTACCAGACGGTATTGATCTTAATTAAAATAGACCGAAACTTTATAAATTCAAGTGAAACGGGACAATAAACAGGATAACTTAACCGGAGTTGTTTGGAGTTGTTTCGAAGTACTTTTTGGAGCGCTTAGATCAATTTTTATGTTTTTACAATTTTCAGTTCTCGTTTTTTATTGATTAATTTTGAATTTTGAACCGTTTATATAGTTCAAAGAATTAAGATTTCTTTAAAATGTCGTTTATCGTCATGTTTTTACAAAGATTGCGTCATATTAATAGCGTCGTAAAGACAATAATCTATTTTGATAAAACATTGTGTTCCTCCGCTTAAACTTGACCCAACATAGTTTAATATGTGACCGTGTTTTTTTAGTATAAGTATATAATTGAAGATCGTAAGATCTAGTTACTCTCTCCGTCTTAGAATAATTGTCAATTCTCGACTTTAATTTTTATTAGGTATGTGTTTGATAGAGTTTATTTTTTTTCCTCAGAATATCCAAGAACATAGAGCAATGAACAATCAAAGCAATTTTGGTGATTAAATACATTATTTAATCTTGCTCTTCTTTAAAGTCACCGGTCAAAATTCAAAGCTATCAAGGGAATAGCTGGGGATTTTAGAAAAAATCTCTAAGAAAGTTGTCCACCCTCAAGAATATTCCTTTCCTGACATTTCATCTAAAATCATGAATGCGGACGGGTCGTTCCGCTCCCATAAATTCACTGAGTATAAGTGATTTTAAACGAGGTGTCATCACCTTATTGACTTTGTTAAGTTGCAACTGATATACATTTTACCTAAAGATGGGTTTAATGTATATCAGTTGACTGATATAAAGTTATATCAGTTAAACTAATAAGATGATGACACCTCATTTAAAATCATGGATCTGGACGGGTCGCTCCGCTCCCACAAATTCACTTGGGTGATTATACGTGAAATTTAACGAGGTGTCATCACCTCATTGGCTTGGTTAAGTTGCAACTGATATAAATTTATATCAGTCAACTGATGCCCATATAACTCAATTCACCTCATTGGCTTGGTTAATTTGCAACTGATATAAATTTATATAAGTAATTGCACTAATGAAGTGATGACACCTCATTTAAAATCATGGATCTGAACAGGTCTCTCCGTTCCAACAAATTCACTTAGGTGGGTATAAATAATTTTACATGAAGTGTCATCATCTCGTTAAGTTGCAATGATATACATTTTAACCAGAATAAAAAAAGCTATTTCATATTTTCTTGTTTATAACAAAGAATAATAGCTGCCACTTTGTCTCGTTTTCGTTACTATCAACAATCTTAAACTTCATATAAAAACAATTTTGTTTACATTGAACACACACACACATTTATAAATATGAGTGACCTTAGTATTGTTTATGTTTATTGTTCGATATTTTTTGCATCATTGTTAGCAATAGTACTTCTAAAATGTTGTTGTCGTCCAAGGAAGAAAGAAGAAGCACCACCTAAATCACCCCAAGATCTTGGCCAGGTTGTTATGGTCGGAAAGGGTGGATGTTGTGATTGTGGCGGCGACGGAGGCGGTTGTGGAGGAGGTTGCGGCGGCGATTGATACGTCACAAAGTCGGAAAGAAAAAAATTTAAGTGCAGAAGCTTTACTATAACAAATAGCGGAGATATGAGAATAACGAAAAATATGTAGATTGACTAAGCTTATATATGCCTAGTTTTTCGAGCTTTAATGCACAATCAATTTGCATTTTTTTCTTCATTATTCGCATATTTTGGTGTGGTAAGATTTGGGCGCCTACATGCTTAGTGTGCACATTTTGCTAGGAAGAGCGAGAGCTACCTGTATTGTATATCTCGGTCAATTGCCGAATCTTTTTTTTTTTTTGACGTTAGAAAGGGGGCTAA
>JAYMTK010000988.1:0-18268 GCA_036897405.1 Pelargonium myrrhifolium
TTTGGCTCAAATTTTTAGTTTTGGCTCAAATTTTTACTTAATTATGTAATTGCCCAAAATATCTTATAAAGTAAGTAAATTAATGTAATTAAAAACGAAAATCGTATAAAAAATATATACTTAAAACGACAATCAAACCTAATATAATATTATGAATTAGAAAAATAAAAATAGAATGGAAATTTTAATTTTATAAGTTAAATGCATTGTCAACATGAATTTACCAACATTTTTTTTGTTTCATATGTATTTTTATAAGTATTTTAATTTCAGTGTCATTTTATCCGTTATTCAAATTTATATTTCTCATAATATATAATTTTTAATATTTTTCAGTCACATGGACAATACAATATGGATGAATTATTCGCATTCAACATTAATACTCATTAGTTTGAAGTGCTAAATGATAATTTAGTTTAAACATATTAAAATATATTGTAAATATTAATAGCCCGTGCAACGCACGAGATTTAAACTAGTATTAACAATTTGTTTAACACCATTAACCTATTTGTACACAATTAGCAATTGATGTATCTCTTTTTTATTTATTTATGGAATAGTTGATGTATCTCTCGTTCGAGTAACTTTGCATCTGAGCAATTTTTTTTAACTTTGTATATATACTAGTGGAAAACCCGTGCGATGCACCGGAAATGAACTTATAATTATAATCTATTAAAATTATACTAAAAATAATGATAAAATGTTATAGACAATATGTTTTTAATTATTTACTAATACTTAAATTGTATAAATAATTATTTTATTAATAAATCATATTAATTATTATATTTTAATATTTCTCTATGCACAATATGTTTGATAACATTGCAACTTTCACCAAGTTTTTATTTTAATTCCACATGTGTATGTGTATAAAGTAAAAACTCTAATAGTAGAAAATAAAAATTAGTTTAAATTCAAAATTGCAATTAATGAAAACTTTTATAAATGACATATATTAAATAATTAAACTAATTTACGGAAATTATGCTTTGATTATCAATTGATTATATTAATTGATTTTAATTGGATGTTGGCAAAAAAAAAAAAGTTTTTCATGGATGCTTTGC
Organism: Pelargonium myrrhifolium; assembly: GCA_036897405.1. Classification (NCBI taxonomy): domain Eukaryota; kingdom Viridiplantae; phylum Streptophyta; class Magnoliopsida; order Geraniales; family Geraniaceae; genus Pelargonium; species Pelargonium myrrhifolium. Next base: position 1,080 of record JAYMTK010000988.1, read on the forward strand.
CAAAATAATTGCTCATCATGAGAATTTTTTTTCTTTTTTTCTTTTCGGTGATAGAGCTCGGTTTATGAAGATTGGAAAACTTATATTGAGTGGTTGAACTTCAATCGGGACCGCAAAGCCGTTGCAAAATGCCATAATGTGGTGGTTATGATTCAAGTTCGAGCTTGGTTGACGGTGAATCAGTCTCATAGCTCAACATTTTCGAGCCGCTCGTTAAAAATTGGCGTGAGTTGTAGTGTTTAATCATTTGGAACATTTGTTAATTGCTTGTTGTATAGGTTAACTTTTATTCAATTGAAATTTTTAGTGATTTCTATTCATATATTATACTTTTATTATGTGTGTTCATGTGCATATTGCAAAGAATTTCTAGCAAAAATGAGAAAGATGAGCCATATATAAGTGTTCCTTCATTTTGTACTTGTAATCTAGTTATGTTGTTAATATTTTTATGTATAACTTATTTGGATTTTGTTCGAATAACTCCATATGCAATATCGACTATCTTAATATATAAAATATTACTGAAATTTGTGATTTTATTCTTGCATTTTTTTGTTTGATTTTTAGAAGATTTTTCTTTGGTACCTATCATATGTATTGCCGGTTATTCTTTTGTTTTGTTATTACGATTTTTTTTTGAAGATTAGATTTTGAAAATGATCATTAATTTTGTTCATTTTTCAATATTTTGTTTGTGACGTTTTATTCATCATTTCATCTTATTATTATGATTATACAAATGTTTGTTATTTTTTTAGTAATATAAATCTTATAGCAAAATAGTAAGATATGAATTAAGCTCACGTGAAATATGCCGATGAATGAAACATTACTCTTTTCTTTGAGAGATCGAATAAATTTCATAGTGAAGTGTGTTTTTAGTGGGTTTCAAAAATATGAGTTTTAACTCCTTACGAAATTATCTTCTCTAAAATTAGGCACTCATCTTCCTTTATAGATATAAGAGTAGTGGGATTCTAGTTTTACTTTTACTATAGGTCGTTATTATTTTTTGTTGTTCTATGTATTATATTTGTGCAATTTTTGAATTGTTTATTTATGTTTATTATGATAAATTCATTTTTAATCATAGAAATCAAGGCGAGTTGGTGATCCAAATGCTACAACAAATTTTTTGAACTTCATTATTATATAAAGGTAACCATTTCAATTTCAATTTCAATTTCACTCTTAGATTTTGTTATTTAATTAAAGTGACATGCACATTTTAATCAATTGTTTTAATTATTCATCATCTCATTACTATTTTGAATTTGTGATATTATATACTATCGCAATATGTATTAGATTAGAGATTTTTATAATGTTATACAATAGATCACCTGTTCATGAATATTTTCTATTATATATATCATTTTTATATTTGGTGTTAAGTATATATTATGGATAAGATATGATGAGCTTGAATAATTGACACATAGTGTTAAGATATATTTAATAATTAAATAAGTATCTTTTGCCCTGCCGTAGAAAATTACATATTCTCATCTTAATAATAATTTTGCAAAACATCTCATAAAAATACGAAAATAATAAGAAGTTTGTTACATATTAGTTAGCATCCTAAAAAATTATGAAATACTATTTTTCACGTGAATAAGAATATTTTGTTACATAAACATATTATTTTCTTTACGATTGCCGTATTTTATTCCTCTTTCTCAGTAGCGAATAAGCTCTAAAACAACTATGTAGATTAGAAATATTAGTCTGTCATTTTGAAATTTATATGAATGTAATTAGTGAGATGATAGAATTTAGAGTAGGAAGTTGAACGAATAGAATAAAAAACAATGTGATATATAATCATTGTTTAGTAGTAGTAGTAGTAAAAAGAAAGAATATATACAAAGAATTCATCGTACATAAAAATAATTAGAAAAATATGTATGGTTAAACAATTAAAATGACAAATGTCTTAAAAAATGAATATCTTTACAATAATGTTTACAACTATTTACAAAAAAGAAACAAAAAGAAAAAGTTTGTATATATCCTGCAAAAGTAGAAAAAAAAATTATATATATATATATGATAATGCGATAACAATGAATAAACTCATGAAACCTAAAGCGAAATAAATAATTGGTATAAAAAGAAATTACCTTAATTGATATTATTGAATATTTCTTTATAAACAATATTCTTCGTCCAGCCTTTGTAACTTTCATCACTTTCCAAACTCAAAATCTTCAATCCGTCTGGACTTCTAACCCGGGACATAGCAACATATAATTGTCCATGACTAAAAATGGGGTTAGGGAGGTATAAACCAACGAATGATAGTGTTTGACCTTGACTCTTGTTAATTGTCATAGCATAACAAACTCTCACAGGAAACTGTCTTCTTCTCATAACAAATGGAAATTGACTATCTGAAGATGAAAAATCTATTCTAGGAATTGAAACTTTGTCCCCAACATGTGATCCAGTTATTATGCAACCCTCAATCACCTTTTTTCCAAGTTGTGTAACGATAAGTCGTGTACCATTGCACATTCCTTTCGAGGGATTTACATTTCTCAACAACATGATAGGAACACCAACCTTTAACCTTAGCTTATGACATGGAATTCCTGCATAGTTCAAACTATTCAAAAATTCCACTGGATATAACATCTCTTGGTCAACAACATTTCCCGTTGACTTGTCAATAGTATCACAACTCATGTATTCCTTTTCTTCTTCGATGACCAATTCCATAACAAATTTGTTTATGTCATCCACTGTTTCATTCTTTGGTGTAAGAATTGCTCGTTCTGTTAAATATGCAACATTATCTTTCATCAAAATAAATGAAGGATATGTAGATTCAAAGATAGAACGAATCGGGTTATCACTTGATTCAATAAGCAATGAATCTGGAAGCTTTATCCACTCAGCTTCAACATCATCTCCTCTTGTACGGGCGTTTTCAGTGCCATCTCCAACTCTCAGTATTAACTCAGAAAACTTTTTTAACTGAATACCTGCATCACTATTGTTCTCATCTAAAGCTTGTAACCTCATATTTTGCGTTAACACAAAGACTTTGCAAGAACGCCATAAGTATGAGCTATTTAAAGAAGCACTCACAATATCATTACGTGTGCCCTTTGGAACAACTGGGAGAATTTGTCGGAAGTCGCCACCAAGAAGTACTGTTCTTCCACCAAATGGTTTTTCTTCACAATAGTCTTCTTCTCCTCGCAAAATGTCTTTTAGCGTCTTGTCAACAGCTTCAAAAGCATGTTTATGATCCATTGGAGCTTCATCCCAAATAATAAGACTTGATCTTCGGAGTAACTCTGCAAGCTGCGTGCCTTGTTTTATGGTGCAAGTAGATTCCTCGGTCAAAACAATTGGAATGTGAAATCTACTATGTGCCGTTCTTCCACCAGGCAATAAAAGCGATGCAATCCCTACAAAAAAAGAATATGTTTTAGATTTAATATTTAACTAAAAATATATAATGATATTATTAAAATATTACCAGATGAAGCAACAGCCAACACGATTTTTGATTCCGCCCTTAGCCTTGAAATGATTGCATTGTAGACAAAAGTTTTTCCAGTTCCACCATAACCATAAAGAAAAAATAAATTTGACTGTTTGCTTTGAACAGAATTAACAACTTGTCTGTAAACTTCCAACTGTTCAATGTTAAGTTGACTTTCCATTGCAATATACTCCAGTCTCAATTCTTCAGTATCGTAGTTAAACTCCTCCTGAATAAGTCTATTTTTTAACTCTTCCAACAAACACATATCTGGCATCGGCATATCCTTTATATCTGATAATGAGCGCCCATTTTTTAACAACATTTTTTCAAGTTCTGCAAGTGTCAAATTCTTCAAAGCATCTTCAGACAAACGTAGCGACGGAATTCTGAGAATTTTTCTTTGCATAAGCAAGATATCGTCGCTAATTTTCATCCAATTAGATTGCCAAAATCTGTTGACATCAGATACATTGCAGAAAAATAAAATTGTTAAGAAAAGTTCGCGCATCTTACTACCCATTGCCCATTGTGAAGCCTCCTCAAGAGTTTCATTCCACTCATTATCATCTTGTAGCAATCCACGAACATAACAGGCTGTTTGAAACGAAGGATAAGTGACCCCATCAACTGTTCGAATGTCTTCAAATGATGTTGGCCCTTTAACCACATTAAGAAGTAACCTTAGATAATATCTTTCACCAGCTGCTGGATGTGCAAATGTTAAACGACCAATAGAATTTCCCGACTTTCTTCGAGTCCAAACACAATTATCTTTATTCCAAACAAATTTACTTGGAATTTCAGAATAAGTTAATGTCTGAGCTAATTCATCAATTGTATTCACCTCCATCCATGCAATGAACATTGTTGTGGTTGATTTTGCTTTATAAACCACACTTGAAATAGAATCATCATCATTAAAAACAACCATTTGCTCATTTTCAAGATGGTAACAAAGTCGCTCAACTGGAGGACGTCTGTAATGAATATCAAACTCAAAGATTCGCCATACAGCTTCACATGCAGAAATGTATCTACAATCTAAGTAAGTCTTGATCTCATCATTAACAGAACTGTTTAATAATGCATGCTCTTTTGACGAACTATTATCACTTTCAATTACAACTGTAGCTCTGTCAGGACCTTTTGTGACATATTTAAACAAATATTTGATTGCTTTCGATTTATTGCATGCTTCGACATTGATATGACTCTGATACTTGACTAACAAATATCTGTTGTAAGGAACAACAAACCTGTTATCCAATTGCATGCCATTCTTTTCTACATAAACTTTCATATCACGTCGTCTGTATACACAATATCCACTTTCATTAACAGTTGTCTGAATTTGATGTGACTTTGGAAATTTTTTTGAGCAAGAACCTATTGCAAATAATAAAAGTAATTTAGATCTACATTTAAATAGTTGTTAAGTATATTAACTTAAAAATGTAATCATGTACCGTCAATCATGCAAGGTGACTTGTTATATCCAATTCCACACGGTCCATGCATCATAAATTGAGAAACTGCATCATAACCTATAGGATCAATTGTAGGGTTAGGTAGTTCAGCAGATATTACTCCATCAACTTGTTCAGAGGACTCTAGCTTCCATTCTGCTTTCACCCATATTATAATGTGTGCATGAGGTAGACCCCGTTTTTGAAATTCAATTGTGTATAAAACTGCAAAAATATCAATTTATGAATTAAAATAAGATTGAAAAATATGGTATTAACATAATTAGAATAAATTATATATATATATAAAACATACCTGCTTCAACTTCACCAAAGAGTTGTCTTTCCATTATGTCACGAATCATTTCATCTAACTTCATTTTGAAAACTCTGGACTCGATATCAGGTCTATTCTCAACCTTTTGTCCTTCAAGTTCATTTAAAAAATCCCAAACCTCAGCCCAATTTGGATTCGCAGTGAATGTTATAAAGAAATCCGGATTACCATAAAATCTACAAATTGCCATAGCATCCTGATAATTTTGCATCATGTATCTGGGGCTGCCGGTAAAAGAAGAAGGTAATATGGTTCGCATTCCAATTTTTTTAGAATCACTGTCTCCCTTTTGAAAAGCATCATAAACGTTCCGATACAGATCTGTTCTCAAATTTCCTTGGTTATTTCTTAACCATCTCAACCTTTGTTGTTCAATCTGTGTATAACTATCAACCAAAAATTGTTGATATAATCTTCCAGCAAGTTGTAAAGTATGACCATCCTGTCTTCGAAATTGTATCACGTATGAGTAATACTCTCTTGCAGTTAAAAAATTTCGTTTAGTCTTTCTTTTTCCACTATTTACAGCATACTCAATCTCTGGATAAAAACCATCTTCTCCATAAGGGAATAAAATTGGATATTGCAAAGCCATGTATGATGGATGCAAATCGTCAATCCTCCTAAGAACTCCAGAATTTAGCTCTACAACAATATCTCGAGACACATTTGAACTCGACACATCACCAACGATTAACATGGCGATTTCGGATGCAGTGGGTTGACAATATTGTTTATTTTGACCAGTTCTTTTTCTCAATAGTCTCAAACTTAAATCATGAACTCCATACTGGTTATAGCGATCTCTGGCTTGTCGAAATACCTTAACCAATTCGTTGTGACTATCGAACATTTTAATCAATTCATCAACCACTGAAGGATCTAATTCTGGATTTGACTCCTTTTGATTCACTGCATTTATTCTGTTTTGAGTTTCTCGAGTTGTATCATGCACATATAGTTGTAGGAAGCTAGCATTTTGACCATCAGGCGGTACTAATGATCCAATTCTATGATGGTTTTGTCCGCTAATTCTGTAGATATATGGGCCTGAATGATTATTCACAGAATTGTCAACTTTTGCTCCTGTTGATGTCATAGAAAACATTGAATTGTAGGCACGAATGTTTTCTAAAAAAATCATAGATTTACGACATGCATTTGGATTTAGAAGACTTTTTAGCGGTTCAGGTGGCTCTCTTCTCATGGGCAATTTTATTTTACCACCTTTACAACACAAACCATACACATGATATTCCTTTTTCGATACATTTTTTAACTTTTCATTCTCCCAAAAAATAGCCGAACAATTTTTGCATTCCAACAATGGTGGTCCATAGTACGACACATTCAGTGTATTCTTATCTACAAACAATAATAAAAAAATATTTGTAAAGTCAATATAAAATTTTTAACGGACAATTACAGATAAATACATCAAAGTAGCTCACAAACACATAATTATCCTTATTAATTTTTAACTATATATTATTATCCATAAATTTAGTTTTTCATGTCATCAATTATACTCTATTTAACGAAATATCAATTTCTCTTACATCACCTATGTGACTTATATATTTTTGTCATTCACATATAATTGTTAATCATTTTATGTTTTACTCTTTCTTCTCACTTAAAACTTTATCTATGATTTTATCTATCTTACTCGTTTATCTCTATTACGATTTTTTTTTATGTGTTTATTACGTAGTCTTTTTCTTATCTCATATTCATAATTATTGTATCTAATGAAATTTTAAATGAAGAAGGTTTGATCCGTATGTCTTCAATTAATGGTCATACATATTCATTTATATATTTATTTACATTTTTATTGAATGATACGAAACATACTAAGTTGTATAACTCTCACATATGGTAGTTGTGAAATAGTACATGTAAAACTAAACGAAAAATTAGGTGTATTCCAAAAAATAAATGAAAAATAAGGTGTGGGAGAGAGGTATAAATTTTGAACTTTTAGGGTTAAATTTGATTTTAGTTTTTGTTCAAATAAGTTTTTTTTATTATTTATTTATAAGAAGATTATGATGGAACAAAACTTAAAATTTTCACAAATTTGCATATTTTGATATTTAGAAGAAACTTTTATTTAATTTATTGTGTAATTATGAGTTTTATGTATAACTTCAATAGTATATGTCATGATGATATAAATCTCGAACTTTGTAAATTTTAAAATTTAGACAAAACTTATAATTAATTATTCCATAGTTGTCTAATTGTAGATTGTCATATGAGATCTTAGAATATAATTAGTAAAATTGTCTTCTTTTTTTTATATATACTTTAGATGTAACATAATTGGTAACTAAATTAAATTAAACTTAAAAGTATTTAATAAAGATTTTAAAACACTCTAAAGTTCGTAGATAATACTATGAGGTAGTTATTTGTAAGTAATCGCCTAAATGATTAAATTAGATTAGACATAAATATAATAAAACTAAAACAAACTCATATAAGAAAGTTACCTTCAGCGATAACTTTTTTTCTTTTTAAAGTTGTAGTATTGTCTATTTCATTTGCACGACGAAATGACTCATGCCTCTTCCTTTTCAGTGACAATATTCTTTCTGCTCGACGCTCTCTTGCATATAATTTGCGTAATTCGAATGCTTCATGATCAAATTGTTGTCTTTGAATATTGAAAATACCACTCCCACTTGCACTTGCACTTGCACTTCCACTTGAACAATGTTTATGATTTTTACTACCCCTTGAGTGCACTTGACCTATAAACAATAATTGAGCATTTTTTTTAATAAGTGTAGCTAATTACAAATAATTTATTAACAAATTTTGGAGAGTAAACTTACCAATGACATTATTATTTGATGTTCTTGTTACAATATTTTGATCTCTTGTTCCATCTAAAAGTGTTCTCCGATTTAAACAATTTTGCCTTGCTTGTTCACTTGTCACTGTAATCAGAAATTATTGTACCAAAATAATATTTGTTATGTCCATTAAAATTAAAATTAACCACTTAGAAAAATATAAAATAAAAACCTTGTGGAGTGTCTTTAATTGCTTTTCCACGTTTGCTTTGTTGTCCAGGTGTATTTATACATCGTGTCATGTCAAGAATTTCTTCAATTTAACTGTCCAAAAATAAGAGATACAAATATTAGTTAATTTTGTGTATGAAAATTGTATATATTCAGTTGATGTAATTTATAAGTATTTGACATGTTGTAGTAAAGTCAAGAATACAAAGTGATTGTATAAAAATACAAAACCATGATGTCAATGCTCTTCAAGTGGATTCACATGCACAACATAATTTGGACTATGCTCTTATAAGGTACTTATTTTCTGAAATAATGTAATTGAATTTTTAACGTATATTTTAGTACATTATGCTTCTTGATGATTTTGTGGGTTTTTTCTTCATGGTTGTTTGATTTATTTGTTGTTTTGTTTTCATCCTCAAATAATATAACAATTCAAATAAACTTGAAAAATAAAAATAATTCTTTCAAATATAAATAATTTACATAATGTAATAAGGTTTATCTCAAAAAGAATAGGGAGTTACCATTTCTATGATTCTAGGATAAAATAAAATTTACAGGAGTACTCCTAGTACAATTATGGTATCTATAATAGAGTTTTTTTTTAATTGATTATATAAAGACAAAGCACACTCAGGTATCCATGTAATTTTTACAGTTTAGAATATAGTTCTCCTCCTATGATTATTCTTGTTTTTGTTCTTCTGTTATCCATATATAGTTTGTTTGTTTACACCATCCTAAATTGAAATGAAAACTTGTTCTCATCAAAGTTGTTTTCTTCTTCTCTCTCACATTAAATATTTTTTCAATCAAATAAGAGATTGATTTATATGTTTTAATTCACTTTTCTCATTCAAATATGACACAAAGTTTATGTCATCTTAACCAATTGAATTTGTCAAACCAAACAATACAATGTCTCATACATAAATTTAATTTAATCGTAATTTAAAATATAAACACTATGAAACAAATTAGTGAAAACAATTATAAACATTTGCCTATAAAATACAAAAAATAAATAATAAGAAATAACAATGATAAATTGTTTAAATCAAATAAAACTTAAAACAAAAATAAACCATGGATGCAAGAAAAATACGAATTTTCTTATTTTTATTTCTTATTATATTTTTTTCTAGATCATATTGTCATAACCAAATTATTATTTCCACTCTCTACTTAGTCATCTAAACGATCATAGAAGCATTCCCTAACAATGATAGTCATAAAAAACTGGATAACCTGATAATGACACAACTTTAGTAAATCCAACGCGGTAGAATGACACTTAAGCAGATGACAATATTTTTTCCACATCCATCTTGTAAAACACAGGTATACGATGCACTTCCGATTCACTTATGATTCTATGACCAAGTTCATTTTGCCAATATAGAAACCAACCTTCCATGTCATACACTTCATAACTCAAGTTGTCATCAATCCACCCATGAAGCAAGTAGTACATGTCCCAGTTTTCGCTTGCATTAACATGCCCGACATTATTAAAAAAGCATCTTAGCTCTGGATTTTCAATATCCGGAATTGTGTGCAAATAAATATGTTTAAAGTGAGTCGGTAAGCCACAATCTGGATGCAAGAACATGTATATGCGCTCTTTATCACAAACATCAAATTCAAAATACACCGGATGATCAAATCCATACACCAAAAGTGCATCTTCAACTGTCAAATCTTGTAAAGTTGATTTCGGAATTCGCTCTTTCACAATTGAATTGACTTTCATGACATTTTCTCTTGCCCACATAGTCACATGTTCAGCCCATAAAATTTTTGACCATAGAGTTAAATCATCCCAATCAACTCTATTTTTTGACGACTCGGTAAAAATAATGCTTGAATAATCAGCCGATCCGGTATATAACGAAGACGGAGGAACTAATTTACGACAGTGGGGTAGTGATGAAATTCTTTTATTCGCCATTAGTTATATTATCTGTTATTTGAAAATATACAAATAAAATAAATAAGTTGATTGAATAAAATACTATAATTTAAACATCATCATTAATCTTTAAAAATATATATATGTTGAAAAAGTATAAAAAATTTAATTGTTCTTGGTGTTATGGAACATTTCATTTTTATTCACATGCTATTGAAAACTCCAATTCTCTATATTTTAACTAAATTAATGAACAAAGTAATACTCAACTTAGTTATAATTTTGTTTAGCAAATCACTATTATATTAATAATATTTGAAAAAAATAACAAAATTTGATAACTTTAAATTAATTATTTTATTAATAAATTTTATTATATCAAGAATATAATAAACAAAATATCAATATTTAATAGATTTAAATATATTATTTTATTAATTTATGCATGTAAAATATTTTTTTAAAGAATAAAGTATATCATTTTTTTAATAAAAAGTATAATTATTAAAAATGTCAAAAAAGATATAGATATGTTTATGTTAAAAAGTACAAAAACATTTTGTAGTTCTAAATTTTTTAAATTATAGTAAAAAAAATATTATTATTATTTTGAACTCAACCAAATTTTTTTTATTTATGTTTAAGATTTAATCAAAATCAAAATTTAAGTTAAGTTATCTCACCAAAATTTATTTTATGATTTTCCTAATTTACAATTTATTATTTCAGAGACTAAATATTTGTTTACTCCTAAAATGAAGTCACATTTTAGAATTAGACTTGGTCTTATGATTTATCTTTTGTCACTCTCTTACATATGGGTATTGATGATGGTGTTGATAGGAAGAAAATAGTTATGTTTGGTAAAAAACATGTTTAGTACCTTTAACTATTTTATTTTTATAATTAGACCTCCACTTCTATATGAACATATTTGCATATAAAATAAAACGATGCATTTATTTCTAACATTAAAAAAAAATTGAAAATACTCATACATTTAGTTCATCAATCAAATAGCACACAAATATAATCAAATTGAATAAATACACTAATTAATTAAAACATTACATAAAATATACAAACACTTGCGAATAACTAACTTAGAAAAATAGTATTTATCGAACAAAATAAATACCTGAATTTTAACGATTTTTTGCTTTGTCTGAATATAATTACTTTGCTCAATTTGTAGAATCTAGCAAAAATAACGTCCAAGATGTTACAAAAAATAACAATATATATGATTAGCATTTTGAAAACAACATAAAGATAACAAAACAAAACAAAAAGAAACCTTTACGCCAATTTTTTGCTCCCATATCCAATGATGTCAATAAGAAATAAGATTAGAATATCTATTACCTTTATTTATAATGAAGCTAACATATAAGCATCTCTTGCAATTAATATAAACATTAATTTTTTAATATGAAAAGTCTAGAGGTTAAAGAAGCTAAAAAGTTTTTGCATTATTGTAACATTTAATAAACAAAATAAATTGTAGTAATTAAATGTATTTAAAAAATGAAATTATTGTGGCATTTATAATTTCTATTTGATTTAAAATTTAATATCACTATTAATATTATAATAACATATTAAGTATAATAACTACATAGATTTTGAAAATAATTTCTTGGTATTCTTTTATTTGTTAGCGATCTTTATAATTTTAAGTGTATATGTTAGTTTTATTAATTTTTTTCAACATTTCCACATTTTAATCAATAGTTCTACCTTGCTGGGACTATACCTACATCAAAAAAAAATTTCTTTGATTCAATTAGAGATTGTTGTTCGTAATAAAGAAATTAAAATTTTAATGAGATGTAATCAGGAGCATGGGACAATTTTCTTTTACAATTGCAGCAACTCTTATAAAATTATTAGGCAAAAGGCATAAAACTTTAGTATAAATTGGACCTACAACTTTTTTATTCAATAGTTTTTCATGCTCTACTTAATTTGAACTATTCTTAATGTGTTACAATATATAGAGATTTATTTTTTCTTTTATTGATTGATAATGATAATTCTAATTCAATAATTACTTTGAGACGAATTTGTGCTGGTGATATTGCATCATATTGATAGTATTGTTAAAAATCAAATATAAAAATTCGTATACATGAATTTATGATATAGGTGTAGTTTACGTTCACTATATTTAAATACTACTTTTTTTGTTTTTTTTTTCAAAATGAATGAACTTTTCTTTTGAGAAGTCCAAAAAAATAAAATACAAAAAATATATATTTCTTTTATTTTGTCATGCTAGTGCCATAAATTCATGATGTGATGTTTTTTTTTGCATAATTATTTTAGTCGTTGACTTTATTATACGAACATTTGATAACACACAAAAAAAGTGTCAATAATTAGCTTCATACTTGAAAATGAAAAAAAATTCACTATAATGGATGAGCAATTTCACAACGATCAAAATAACGTACTAATAGAATTCATGTGAACACATGTATATATGCACAAAATACACGACAATGCATTGTTACCTAAGAATGATCAAACAAAATTTATCCCACAATAAGTAACAAACAATAATCATGATCGTGAGAAAACTGGAATGTTTATATTTATTATACTTTAAGAAAATATAAAAATCTGAAACATTAGGTCCAAAAATTAACTCTTAAAATTAAAAATAAAATGTAGTTCTTAATGTAATATTAAAACTATCAAGTATTGACAATTTATTTCATTGTCTACATCTTGAGTTCTTTTCGAGTTCTTTTATTTGGAGCCACATCTTCATCATCAATCACCAATGTAGACCTGCAATTTTTGGTAGACATGTATTCAAGTTAGAAATATTCTAATAAAATACTTTTAAATTATTAAAAAATAACAGTATTCTTTTCTTACCTTTTCTTATCCGATATTGTTGGGGTAGAGAATGTCATTGACTCTTTATCTTCAACATTTTTGATATTTTTTCCCTAAATCAAATGCAACCGTTTAAAATATCAACACAAATAATAATAATAATAATAATAATAATAATAATAATTTTGTACGTACATAATTACCTTATCAATCGAGTCATCAATTATATCGGATTCACTAAATAATCGGCTCACAGAAAAATTCTCATAACCCGTCCCTCTACTGTACTCATTGAACTTTAGTTGAAATATATAACATTTTCCTATGAGTTGTTGGAGTTTGTTCGGAATTGGGTCGTCGGAATCATTCTAAACAATTAAGTTATATATATATATTAAAAAAAAGTATAAGTGATAAATGTGTAATCATGCACTTTAAAAACGAAATGGAATGAAAATAAACATCTATTTTTAAAACAATGAATTGCACCTCCACAGCTTCTCGTGCTAAATCAGTTGCCTTCACTTGCATTATCTTTTCAATCTCTCAGTCAAACATCACACACTTCACACTGTTCTTTCCATCATCAAGCTCTACCTCAAGTCGATACCTTTAAAAAATATATTTTTTAACACGCAAAAATAAATAAATACATTCTCAAATATTAAAATCTAGATACAAAAGAATTAACGAACTAAAATAATGATACCTGGTAGTTGGATAAGTCTCAACTTTCACACATTTATCACAAAATAGAACATCATCATCAACTCTTAATTTTTTCTTACAATTTCTGCATGAACTGTACTTCCATCCATTTGTTTCATCAATTGACTCAATGATTGCATAAACATATACGGGTGAATCCTAAAAATAATACTAATAATAATTAGTAGTAGTAAATTTTGTAAAAATATACAAAGAAACAAAAAAAAAATTGTGAAATTTACTCACAAATTTTTTGTTATTGTGCAATATCTCCCGAATCTCAGCCATACTTTGTCTCTTAGACATATACTCACTTTTTTTAATATGAGATGAAAAAAGTGGTATTTCGGCAACTCCAACTCCCATTTGATCTAGACCAAGACTAAAAAAAATTGGGTAGAAAAGATTAATTATAAATAAAGTAAACGTAATACTAAAATGTAGCACATGAGAATAGTAATTGTATCAAGTATAACAAAATCACCTATTGTGAAATTCATGTATTTCCTCGATATCCATAGCATGAAATTTTGTCGCACTACTTGTTGAAGCAACAACATCTCCTGCAAATTTTTATATACGTAAATAACTTGAATGCAACATTCAAAACATTATAATTGCACACATAATGAATTGTTTGATTAGACAATGATAAAAATCTGTACCGCCATCAACACGAACAATCAAAGATGTTATTAGGACCACTTTTTTATTCGCATCATTTAAAAGAGATATCATATCATTGTTCATAGTCATGTCTCCCCAAATTGTAATCCGAAGACGTTTTCCCCTACACAATAATAAGAAATAAACATGTGTTATCTTTTGAAATATATATTTTTTTTATAAAAAAAAGTGAAATAAGTTGGAGAAGACAGAACTTACACAACATTTTGAAGATCTATAACTTGCATCTTAAATGATCTTCCTTCTCGCGATCTTTCTTGTATCTCGGAGACGCCAACTTTCAAACCAATGACATCTATTTTGATCAAACGAATATTTTACAACAAATTCAATATAAGAGTATAAAGATAAAACTCAAATATTTAAATTTTAAAATTTAATTAACTCACCTAACAACCACTTTTTATTTTCAGAAGCAGCTTCTAAATGTTCAAATGGTGTGATTAAGAATTTATGTCGCGGAATTGTTGGGATGTCTGAAATTATTTCTTCGATAAATGTACTTGAATCAAAATTGATACGCAATTCATGCCGAACTACTCGAAATGATGGCTTTGAAACTATTGCTGTGAAATTCTTCATGACATAAAAGCTTCCTTCTTTGATTAGGGCTCTAAATTCAGGAATGAATTTGCTCCAAATAACGCAATGAATCATATTTTCCTACGTCAATCACATTAAAAATTATAACATATAAAAAAGTAAAAATTTGATTTATCTTATACACAATTTTTAGGAATTTTTTTATTATCGTAACTGAGAGAAAGTAAAGTAGAGCACATCACAATAAATTAAGTTTCGTTGAAGATGATAATTTTAGTTTAACACAAAGATATAAAGCTTCCTTTAAAAATATGTATTGTAGATTACGATTAGTAATTCCCAATAGTGCTTAAAAGTAATTATGAATAATCTATAGTTGCGAATGAACTTGGTTGACTTTGTGCAAAAAAACTTGTTATTTATCGATGAAACAATCTTTTTTGAAAAGACGAAAATTAAACTTCTTGTGTAATTATAAACTGGGTATAATGAATTCTCTTTTCTTTTATTGGGCGACACATTTTTACCAGAGAAATGAACCAAAATTGGTAGAATGTATAAACTTCAAAGATTAAAACTTTGTAAAACTCACATGATGAAGCAAAACATTCTAACCTATTTCAATACATAAAATATTTAGTGGGGAAAAAAAACTTACTTGCTCATCCAAAGCAATAAAATCTACACTCATGAGTTCGTTGTTTTTCTTTGTGTTATACGTGTTCCACATTCGTATTACTCTTACTTTTAGTCTGGTGGAAACTCGACCTTCTTTTAGCTGGGATAAAATCAAATTGCTTTGGCGATTGGACATCCTTCTATTAAACAATTCATAAAAATAGAATTATTAAACACGTTAAATAGTTAGTATATGAATTTGCACATACAAACATTGATATACTATATCTATGTATAATATAGTAAAATTTATATTTATGATGCTACAAACTAATATACGTAAAAAAGAAAACATTTTTAAAAATATACAAATCCATACTAACAAAAAAAGAACAATAAAAAAAATAAACAAACCCTTATGCAATATTTGCTCTCACTATTGAAAGAATGAGAAATGTGATTTGGAAGAATGATTGCATGCCCTTCTATTTATAATGTAGCTAAATTGTAACATCTATAACAATTAATATGTACAATTAACTCTTATACATGAAAAGCCAAGAGGTTGGGAATGTAAAAAGATTTTTGACTTTATTATAACATTAATAATTTTCATTTTAATATAAATTTTATTATTGTAATAAAAGTTAAATCATTATTCTATTCTTTCATATTCCTCCTTCATTTATAAATTAATAGAGTACAATGAGTTATAAATTTTTTTGCAACATTTTCAATGGTACAATTGGTTAGTAGTGTTTTGTCATTACTTAGTAGTTTTTTTTTCTCTCAATTTTTTAGATGTTAATTATACTCTCCTACAAAATCTCTTTCTATTGCCTTAATTTTAAGAATTAATGTATATATCATGCATTTTAATAAAGCCAAAGGTACACTTTACTAATTTTTTATATATTAAAAGCAAGATATGTTCAATTTCTCTAACACACACATATATACATATATATGTATAGACTATCTTAGAGTAGTTGTGAGAGAAGAATCTTTTTCGTAAAGATTTTAAAACTTACATGAATTATTGTTTTAACAATACTTAACTATCATCAAATCAAATATGTTGGTATTATTTCATTTTATTTTCTTAGTATAACTCTTCTTATATATACCACAATGTATGCATTCATCAAATCAAGCATATATGTATTATTTCGTTTGATTTTCTTAATACGATTCTTCACATATATACTACAATGTATGTATCCAAAAAAAAATTTATTTTTTATAAATGGATATTAACATCTCTATGTGGCTAAAAATGAGTTACAATGTATAATTCTAAATCACTAATTATTCTTAATAAATCATAGTGTATAGTTCTGAGTTTTATTTTTATAATATTTCATGTATTAATAGTAAGAGTTTGTGTTTTATATATTAGTATTAATATGCATAAGAAATGCATTATGTATTAGTAGTAAGAAGAAACATTATATATATTAATATTAGAAAAAGAGTTAAGAATTAATAATAATAATAATAATAATAATAATGTTGTTTTAGTAAT
>JAYMTK010000989.1:0-18259 GCA_036897405.1 Pelargonium myrrhifolium
TCTCTCTCTCTCTCTCTCTATATATATATATATATATATATATATATATTATTTGAATCAGTAATATGAGAAGGACAATTAACCAGAGCATATTCCGCATGGCTCTTAACTGTCATACAGAAGGTTAAGCACCTAAACCAAGATATACAATAGCAATCAATAATAATACAAATGGTATCATCGTTTACTTCTATATAGACAATGGATTTTATGTACATTTTCTGGATAGAGTAAATAATATATAAATAAATAACACAATAGGCTTGCCTGGATGCATAAACCCAGAAGTGGTGATAATTCCTTCTTCAAATTGTCACGAACCAAGCCAAAAATCTTTTCCACACACGCAGTTAATTGTTGTTTGAACAGTATGGCAGGATATCTGGCTTCTACATGTGACATGCTATCATCGAATCCACCATATTTGAATGGAGATTTCAAACTCTGTTACGTTTAACAAGCAGAATTAGCTATAGAAATCATGTCAAAATTTGTTCAATTACATAGTAAAAATTAAATACAAAAATAAACTCAATAAATTTGATGCAGCAACTACTAAATACGAAAATGGATAAACCTTGTGCTAATTCAACAATAAATACTCGGATGCTTTAACCAAAAAAAAAATGTCTACGAATTCTAGAAAATTTGTACACAGCATGCAATACAAAAGAACTAATCGAAAGAAAAAGTCATGCCGATCAAGCTGCTTGTCCAGGGGCAGGGGTGGGGGGTAAGTCAATTTGGATGGATTGTTGGCCACCCCATTGATGCAGATTATCAAATAAGTGTTGAGACAATGAAACAAAGTGAGTATCTGAAGCATGAAAGAAAAATGAAATTGTAACATTCAATTGCCTTCTCATATTGCCTCAAGCCTATAATTTGATCCGGTTAGACAACTTAATATAACATATCAAATAGAGTGCAGACACCTAGCAAAAGAATGACAAGTAAATTTATTCATATCTTACACCTATTCAGTGCTTTGTGAGAATGGAAATATGCAGTATTTTATGTAACTAAAAAGTGAGTTTTCTTCACACACACACACACACACACACAAAATGTTTAGATTTCGGGTGGTTGAATCGATGGCCCTCCGGATAATATTTGAGATTGACATATTACAAGTGTTTCAAGCAATTCAGGACGAAGGGGAGGTTTCCATTGCCTTTGGTTTTGTGAATTATGCAACTATGACAAAACTTCTCTAGGGCAACTATAAAAGAAGACAAATACATTCAATTTGATCTATGGAGTTTAAATAAATTACGACAACTCAAATGCAATCCATTTTTGCCTGGTCTGGTGTCCAATCAGATAGTGAAGTCTCATGCACTAACTGAATCAAAAAAATAAATTGAGACTAAAATTTAAACAAAAAAATCTTTAGATATTTATGATATCCATAGATGTTACACAAGTAGATTTAGAAGAAAAAATAAATAAATAAATAAAATGTTAAATAATAAATATATTAAAAAAACTGTTATGCTAGCATAAGATGATAAATGTTGCATAAAAGAATGTGGAGAGACCAGCACTCATATCACCTATGCTGAAAACTTTAAACTTTTTTCTATCTGCTATGGCACTTACTAGTGCAATTCTCCCGGCTATTCCAGGAGATCCTGCAGAACGTTGGCTAGCTGCACTTAAAAAACCATTTGATCGTAAATTTCTCTGAAGAAGGCAAAGGAGCGCAGAGGCATTGGACAGCCAATATGGCAAGGTAACTTTCTCATCCCCAACCTGAAATGATCATGGTAGAAGAATTTACATATCTGGTCAAGACCAAGCAAAGACTATGCATACAAATTAAATAAGGCCAAAAAGAGTGTAAACAAGTAATGCCTTGAGAGTCAAAATGAGTAACGACCTTTAATGCTTCATTAATTCCTTCAATTATGTGGTCAAAAATAGCTGTACGGTCAGATTCAAAGGCATGCCAGTGAAGAAGACACTTATATATGATACAAGCTGCCAATGGTTTACCATCTTTGAACCCCAAATCTTCTTTGATACACCTGGAGAGGATTTCATACTTATCCTGTACATTTAAAAAACAAATAAGCAACATGAAATCCGAAACTGTAATGACATTTATTATCAACTACAAGGTACAGATGAGTTTACAGGTTTCACTCTAAACCTCTATCTATTTCACATTCATTGAAATTTATTATCAACTACAAGGTAAAGATGAGTTTCAAAATCCAACCTGGTTCCTCTCCATAGTTAACTTAGATCGACGTGATTCTGACAAGCCATGTGAAGGGACAATAAGCTTTGTAGGTGTGGGTGATTCCTACATCATAGTATCAAAGTAAACCCATGATTCTATGGAGGAAAAAGTCAAGGGAAGAAAGTCAATAAAATGTCTTACAAAGTCAGACTTCCGATCAGCATAGGGGAGAGCTAATGAAGCATAGTGTTTCTGTTTCAAGAAAATGATCATATATTTTACCATGTATGCAACCTAATACAAGTTCCAGCCCACATCATGCGGAAGAAACACTAAATAGCTATGTAGAAACTTACCTCTGTTAAAGTCTTTGCAATACCAGAACGGTTGATCTTTGGTGGACTCAATGCCTTTTGCCGAAGCACATGATTCTCGTTCTCTACATGTGTGAGTTTCTCCTGAAGGCTAATAAGAGATAACAAACACAACGAATCAAACAGATGCAAGAAACAGAATAAATATGTTTAGGGAGGAAAGTAAAGTAATAACTTGTGAGTTTTATCCTTGACAAACAATGAGATGATCACTGCACAGTTGGATTCAATTCCAGTATAAACTAAGATAATAACAAGTAACCCAGAAATATGAGCATAAGGCCTGAAAGGGGTCATTTACTATTAAGAAGAAGATATTGCCAGCCACAAAAGACTTCCAACTTATAAAAATATCACCTTTGCGCATTCAGCTGGAGCTGAGAACACTTCTGTTCAATTTCACGCAATTTCCCAATGGTATCATCATTATCTTTCTGAGCTTTGATAAGCTCAACCTCAAGAGCTGAGTTCTTCTTTTCCAAGGCATCCATAGAACTCTGCAAAAAGAAACAAATTACAACAGATGAAGATAACAGGAGAACAGAGGTGTATATGTTCAGGGTATCTATTCCTCCTTGGCTCATACTACAATATAACTCCTGATGTGATGAGAGCATGTTCTCCTTAATTGCAACATAAGACCTCCTAGAACAACAGATTGAAGCTTCGGATAACAGAATTACTAAAAATAAAGAACCATGAGTAAAACAATCAATTAGCATCATATATATTACCTTCAATAGCACATTTTCCTTTCTCAATTCAGCCATCGCCACTACTTCTCTTTCCAAAGCAGATTTTTCCTTCACGGATAAATTTAATTGATCGTGCAGCACTGCGTTCTTGTTGGATTCATTAATTGTTGCCAACTTAGCAGCATCTAACTCAAGTTTCAAAGATTCCATACAATTTCGAAGCTTAGAAACTTCTATTGACTTGGCCTCCTCATTAGAAACCTACACTCAGGAATCCCACCATTTAGCACTCCTCTCTAATGGATGCAACAAAAATATGTTATATATATACACACACAGAACAGTTAATTATTTGGTTCGACTGAAGAAGCCAATTCGTGATAATGTTTTAAAGTGAACCAGTAATGGTGCATATCCTAGAATATCAGAACACTGAAACACAATAACAGAGTAAAGATATGGAATATTGAAGTAGTTTAATATTAACACATACACGGTATCAACATATATGACCATGGGAGTGCTGCACTGAGAACGTACACCATCATAAATGAAATACACAATTGCACAAAGCTTATAATAAGGCATCCATTCTCATAAATACAAGTGAGAAATTAAAGTAGCTTAGTTAAGCTAAGGAATGTACTAAATGTCTTCATTAGCTGATCATTTAAAACAATGAATCATCAATAACTTGCAAGGAAAAAGAAAACACAACTTTAAGCTAGTTATTAAAACCAGAACAGTCCAACTACAAAATCACTGCAGACTATTATAATGCTTCTATGTTCTAACAAAAACCATACTATAAAAAGCGTTAAATTTCCTTTAACCCAAAAGCCTAAATTAATATATGGAGGGTTTGACTAGTATATCAAGGGGTCATCAACTCCACCTTATTTCAATATGGGATATTTCTACATACCCCCACAAATGCTCTAAATGTGAAGCAAGAATTACATGGGGAGGCAACACAATCAGGCCATACTGATCCAACACTAAGATAAAATGCTAAATTTCTTCCAAGCCAAAAATGTAAGCAACTAGGTGGAACATTGAACTAGTGTATGAAGAAGTCATTAACTCCACATATGTTCAATGTGCAATATTTTAATACTCCCTCTCTTCCATGTGAGCCTCACCTCACTTCACCTCATCTTATACTAGACTCGACATGTTACAATTGGATTTACTTCAACAAATAGCCACAACAAAATTATGACAACGAAAAGTTTACCCGCATTCTTTTCTCTAGGTGCAACCGCCATGTGAGATCTTCTAGCTGCTTCTCAAGTTTAGTCTTAGCTAAACGTAAGGCACCAGTTTCATTAGCCTCCTGTAGAACAAATGTGTAGAACAGGTGATGATCAAAACTTTTAGTGAGTACATGCATACAAACATCATGAATTAAAAAATAAAATAAAAAATTAGAAAGAATTTCCTCACTTGTTTAAGTCTCCGAAACTCTCTTTTTGCCAGTTTTCTTCTCCAAAGACATTGCACCGCTATTATAGAAGCTTGATGACGACGAAAGGCTGCTCGGAATTTGCAGAGTCTCCAACGAGCCTATTATATGACAGACAATGAAAATAAAGTGACCCATTTAAAGAAGACAGACACGGCCAGGCATAACATCAAGGGATGCTTTACAGGGATTTTAAGACACAAACATAAACACACACTGGAGCCTAATTTCAGCAACAAGAAAAACACATCAAAACTATTTTCATCAATTTTGAATCAAACCCAGCAACATGAATGAAATGAGGAGAAATTCTTAGGATGAGTGGCAAAACAAAGCAATGATGCTTGAGATAACAGGGAGACAAGGAAATGGATGATAAAATAGATTGCCATTTTTTAAAACAGCAATGTACACTGCAAGTTACAAGTGCATAATCCTCCCTTTGCCCAATTTATGTGTCATGTTTTGGCTTTTAATAGTCATTGGAGTAAACTTTAACTACTTGGTTATTTAATAATATATCTAGACAGCACGCGTACACAAGAAAATTTATTCTGGTCAAATTCTTAATAATCCCTAGTCCATAATAAAAGATAATTTTGTATCGGACACCAAAAGATAGGCTTCATGCCTTCTTCATACTATTTATTTTAAGCTGAAGAGATCATTAGATCACGATATTTGTTTTATCTCCTTTCTGCAATCAAGTTCAAACACCCTCCACTTTCAGCCCTTCAAATAATCAACTAGTAACTTTCGAGGAAGTTCCCCATTTATACAGAGCTTGATGTAGAAAAGACATAAGAAATTCAATGACATTCACAGTCTACAGACACAAGTAATACCACAAAAACATCAATCTATCCCAACGAAGCATACCTGGATTAGAGTAGCAGCTCTATGTTTCTTTTTGTGCAAAAAATTTTGGCGAGTTGAGAAACCACGGATAATGGACTGTATAACAATAGTGGCCGAAAGCAGTTTCACATAAGCTCGTCTTAATAGCCAGCTGCGGATGTATTTCTGTATTATAGTGGCAGCTGTCCATTCACGTTTCATAATATACGTCTTTCGAGCAAAGCATCCTACAAAAACCATAACCAATGACTTTCAGAACCACAATTAAAACAGTGATAGAATGTAAAAGGCAAACTTCAAATGGTCAATATTAATGAACTTCCAATGACAATATGTAAGTTGATAGGATTAATCATTTGCCAATAAATGAATGGCAAGGGGAACCAAAAAACTAAAAAATGTGAAGATATTGACCTCATAAGTGTAGTGTTATAGGTGATTATCTTAAGTTGGTACAACATTGGCAACAGGTTTGGGTAAAAGTCATAAAAGCTAGTGAAGATAATGACTGGATGTTGAAACTGGGAATCTTGATAGTATATCCAAAAATGGTGGCAGCAGAGGTAAGTAGGATCTTAAAGGTTATAATGATGAGAGTAATTACAGCATGGAATGTCAAAGGATATGGTAGTGGGTTCAGTGGTTCTATTATTTCATGAATGCAAACAGAATATTAGGAACTGGATATAATAAAATCACTCACACACTTTAGGCAAGAAACGATTCAGGCTAATATAATTTACGATCTAATAAAATCATCACACTTCCCACATTGACCATTCACACTTTAAAGATCAGCAACATGAGCAAGTCTAGTGAAAGATGGTATAAACACCTCTGCAATACGCTTGGAGTGCAAGTGCGGCAGCCCTGGTTGTGAGGAAATCCCTTCGTGCAATAAAAGCTAGTAACCTACGCTGAATTTGTTTTGCAGCACTATCCAGAACCTCCGCACGTCGAGAATCCAAAATTCCTATCTGGCCAGCCCTAAGAAACACCTTCGTCCTCCCCAACTACAAAAGAAAAGTTGTGAAAAGTGATAGCGCTAGACTTTTACCGAATGCCAATGACGGAGCAGACAAAGATGCCAAAAAACAGCTAATTACATACCTGAAAATTCTCAAGATTTAACTTCTGCAGAATTTTGGCTGTCATGGCTATCTCATCACAACTGGAAAAATACAAATTATAGTTTAAAAATATTGGCAGCCAAAAATACTAGAACTAGTAAAAGTAAATGCAGAATAACTGAAAATATCATTAAGTACTACCAATGACCAGTTAGTAAAACCACCTTCCATCTACACATTCTGGGGCCAGAAGTCCAAACCGGTCCACAAACTCTGTATAAGTCCTTCGAGTGGGATAACCTGCCAAACTTATCCGAACTGCCTCTAGCACACCCTGCACCCAACTCAAATAATTCATATATCAAACTACATTATAAATGTGGCCCAATCAGAAACATATATAGTTAATATTTGGCGTTTGAGAAGAACTAATTGCTCAGAGCTTATGAAAGTGACAGTCTGAAAGAATCAATGAAATCAAGTGAGCATACTCTCAGAAAAGTTTACTGAAAGGGAACACTACCAAGACCTCCCAAGGGCCGGGGTCTTAACTTTCTCCAATCACCCCACTTACCGACCATTCTTCAGCAAACAATCAGTCTATATTTTCTTATAGGGAGAGAGGAGAGGCTTGATTAAGCAAGATAAACCCAGAGTCAGCTTGGCAAAGCTCATTAAAAATATCATAATATAATTTGATTTATGTATGATTGAAATGGTTAAAACTAAAATTAAATTAAATGATAATTTATCCAAAATATACATGTTCAAGCTCAACTAATTAAGCGAACAAGCTGGGTAAAGCTTTTAACAAGCCAAACCCAAGCAGAATGATTCATATCCTCTACCCAAATGAAAAGAGGCAGAGGTGGCGATATGGGTCAAATATGAACAGGATAGAGAAAATGTGGAGAGCACACAAAGGAATGGTAGGTTTTCTTAATTCCAATGACTAAACAGTATCTATTTGCAGTCAAAACTTATCTGAGTTGCCTTTTTTTAGTGAGAAGGGAAGGCAGGGGCATAGGCCAAATAAGTGGTCCTTAGCATGTAACACAACCATGAGGAAAGACACTATATTACTCTTTGTTAAACTACAAAATAATATGTACGATGTTGAGGCATATTTACAAATAAGCAAAATAAAGACATAAAGAACCTACACAACAGAGCAACGCTGTAAGTATTAAAAACACATAGTATCGTGCAATTAAACAAGAAGCTAACACAAATAGTGATAGACATTACAAATAGCTAACACTAGTTTTGAACTTACAGAATAAATCAAGCATGGCAAGTGACATGGAAGTTGAATACCTCTCTTTTGCAGGTACAACCAATATGCACCAGAAGAGTAAGGAAGCTGGTTGTTTAGAGACTGTAATTAATATTCAAGTCTTGCTATTTTTGTTTATTTGTTCATTTTATATCAGTTCTTCCTATGCCCAACAATTAGGATCACGGTCTTCCGTAAGATTGCTGATTTAGTGGCTACTCTAAAGCAATAGCCATGTACTAGGCATATGATTCAGCTCACTTGCAATTATATAGCATATTGCTATAATAGCTCCTTCATGACAAACTTATTTTTACCGACCAAGAACTTGTAGGCTAAACAATACTGTGCCAAACATACTTAGTAGATATGTATGAGCGAGGAATTCTTTGGTTTGAGGGAAATCCTCAAAGTAAGTGCATCTTCCATTAAAAATGCTCCAAAGGAAGTTGAACTATTCTATGATCTACTAGGAATAGTTAAAAACTCTTTCCTACATCTCTTGAAATAATAGAACCACCATATAAAGATAATCATTTGCTAACCATGATCTTTGATCATAATGAATTTGCAAATAAGCAACCAGTAAAGAGTACAGGAGCTACAACAGAAGGAAAATTTATGATATGGTTACTTTGGGCAACAATGTTAAAGACATAATCAATAGACAGTCCATAAACAAGAAATCAGCATTAAGCCAAATTATATAATAATAAATAAAAAATAAAAATAAAAAAAAAAACGGATTAAGGAAGCATTATAGTTATGATGTTACCCCACAACGCAGTTGATGTAGGATACTCGGTTTTTCAAACTTTTGAGGCCGGTTCAAAGAATTTGGCTTCACACAGCGTACATAATGTGGCTCTGTTGAGTTGAGGGTTTCCATGAGAGCCTGAAGCTGTTGCTGGAATCAAAAGTAAAAGAATATCAGAGAATTTTAGTAAAGCAACACCAAGGAGATGAAGCATTCTTACTTCAAAAAAAAATGGCATGATTAAAGATCTGAACAGAAAGATGACCATTACAACAAAAAGCTATAAAAAATAAATATATAAAAAGACAAAGTGTCTAAGCAACTTTTATAGATTGAAAAACTCAGTGACAAAGTATAGGGCAGCAAAATCAGCAGCCTAACTCTAAATATCATAAATCACGATTCTACGCAGATATGATACCACAGCAATTAAATTATTAAGAATATGACAAAATACAGTAGAAACTAGAAAGATACCAATAATCAATCAAAGCATGAAGCCTAATCTAACTATACAAAAGGCTACCACCAAGAATGTGGGAGTGGGAGAAATAACAAATACTTGATAGAATAACTATCAAATCACTGGTTCCAATCTATGCACTTGCAGTGGCAATTGTCAATCAAAAAAACATACAAAAGGCTAAGGAATGAAGTAAATATTTAAACTATGAAATATTTAAATTGAAGTAAAGTGATCAAATCCTATTTCACATTCAGACTTTTTTCTTTAAGAGAAACCAAAGAACTGCTATACAGACAGCAATTGAAAAATGTTACACAAAATATGAGAAAAAAGAAGTAACAAATAAAAATATCCATGAAAACATATAGTAATTACATTACACCAACTTGAGGTCTTCTACTGCAAGGGAAATTTATGGAAATTTATTAAATCCAGTTGCAATAATTAACCATTTTTTCAGAAAGTAGCTTGTGTTCATGTCTGAACAGTTCATGTAGAAACCACAGTCCACCCAAGAAAATATTCTGTCAGCCCAACTACTGTACTAAATACATTACACTAGGAAGAAGATAGTCAAACAGAAATATAAGTTTCTTACCTTAAATCTAGATGCCACAGAGGAAAACTTGTACGATGATCTTGAAGATTCCTCTGGCATTGAAGGAAAAAGACCAGCAACAAAGGGGCATTTGGAAGAAGACAGTAAATTGCAATGCTCTACCACAACATAATCACGATTTTTATCTAGAAATGTATTGGTTTGATAAGTGACCTATAAAAAGTAGTAAAAGTGTATGTTAATAACAAGTATCTAGATAACATGATTATATTTGAAAGAACAGTGTGAATATGACGTGCCTTTCCAGCATAATGGGATATAGTAAAATCCGTTGCAGAAAATTTTGCCTTTTCCAATCTTGGGTGGACCCTGAAATTCTGAAACAGCCTAGTTGAAAATGTTTCGTGCGTCGATTTCGGAAACATGCTGCATATATAAGAAAATCAGGATAAGAATAAACTGCATATAAAAAAACTTATAGAGCAACACGCACCAATTTGTATTTTAGAACTCAGATTGTACCAAGCTTCATCCAAGAGAGCAATTATGCCAACAGGTTTCTGCAAATGAAATAGATCAAAGAATGAGGCTTCAAGACAATTTGAATACATTAACAGTTATTAATGGAAAAGAAATCATGTTTTGCATTTTATCACACTATACAATTTATGAAACGACAAGGAAACTTGTAAAATGGGTTTGTTTATGTGAACAATGTGAGGATCATCCTACACTTCCTGCCAGTATCAAATGGCTAAAAATGTGATAAAATTATCAAATTCCAATGTAGAATGACATAAAACTACTATTGTTCTGATCAAAATTAGGTACATGTTGAAAAAGCTGTAGTTAAATCCATGAATTAACAAATACATCTTGTTCCACAGAAAATATGGGAGTCCTTGAATATGCAAGTGAATGGAATTCAAGGGAAGAAGAAGAAAAGAAAAGGAAAAAAAAAAAAACTGGGTCTGAAACTGACAGACTATACAGCAGACATGTATCCAGTAAAAAATGTGTAACATGGCACATAGAGAAGGCAAATGTGAAGTAAAAACCTTCTCAATCAAATCTAAAACATCTTGGTTGTCTATAAAATCAATGTAGCTCCAATTAATTTCTTCTTTTCTATACTCTTCCTGCTCCATCTTGAATACATGCTGCAGGAAATAATAAAAATCTTATATATAAATAACTATGGAATACTCTTGCTGAAATTACAATCTTATCCCTCGAAAAGGATGCACACCTCATTGAAATGTTGCTGAAGCTTTTCATTAGCAAAATTAATGCAAAATTGCTCAAAGCTGTAGAATGGAGGATGTTAAATAGCCAATAAAAGAGAACAGAGTAATTGACTCAAAAAGAAAAGAATAAGAAAGGGAAAAAAAAAAAAAAAGATTAGTCTACATACACGCAACAGCAAAAACATCATCTATCTACAAAAACAATAAGCAATCCTCATGGGATGGGACTATACAGATCACCCTATAAACTAGCACTTTCATGTAGCAAGAGCAATAGTGAGGAAATCAATCATTTTGTTCAAATGTGGACAAGAAGTTAATGGTTTGGAAATAAAGTAATAATTAAGGACCATAATTAAATTACATTGAATAAAATCAAAAGACTGGAAATAGAATGTTTAATGACAGCAAGAAGTCAAATCAAACAAAGGATGCATACCTATTATGCTTAAAGCATTCAAAGCCATAAATGTCCAGGACTCCAATTTGTACCTGGGAATTGAGATCTTGCCCTACAGACTTGTTGATCTTGTCAACAAGCCTGGAAAAAAAAATAATAACCAAATAAACCTTCATTGTTATAGAAAATCTCAGAATGAAACAATAGAATCAGTGCTTGATGATGCATACCAGTCAAACAATCTAGCATAAACAGTTTTTGCCAATGCATCCCTACTCGACACAGCTGCATCACAGTCAAGAGCTTTAACAATAGTTCCTTCACGAGTTTGAATCGAACGAGTACACAATGTTGCCACCAAAAGGTTCACCTCACACCTAATCAAATATAAACCATTTACAGTAAAAAGAGACTCTAAAAATTGCAGCACCATCCAATCATTATATGGGAAAGGAGGTCAACTGGTCAACATCCAGCAGTAACAAATGTTATTTATGGTCTTTGTTCCAAGTTCTCAATGAGAACCTTTTTGAAACATACTTCTTCGATAAATTCTATTCTGTTTGATCACTAAAAAAAGCCTTAGAAGTTAGTGGTAGTGGTACCAGTATCTCATACATTTCTGTATGATATTCAATATACTAGAATAAACAAAAGTAACAATCAGTTAAAAAAGGCATACGCCTAAATATCGATTACTTACATTAAGAGATCAGCAACCATCTGCATATGAAAGCTAGATTTCTGATCCTTTATAACTGAAGAGTCATGCTCTTTGCCGGGAGAAAACTCAATATTTCCTAAATGTAGAATAGCAGCCAAAGTGCGAAATATAGCTTCCTGATAACAAGAAATAAGCCTATAATAAATTATAAAAAGGGAAAGCAAGACGAAATTCTAAAGAACTCAGCTATAATGCAATTTAACCTGTTCTTGTTGACTAATACCAACAATATCCATTGCCCTCCTTGTCTTCACGTATTCCTCTGCGCTGATCACTCCATCTAATTCACAGGTCCTACTTTGGTTTAAGTAGTGGAAGTGACTTGGATGGCCTAGCTTGTACTTCTCTGCATCCTGGTAATTTGAAGAAATCAACAGGGTGCATATGATTTAGCAGATAGAACACATGCAAGGGTGTACAGCAACAAACCCATGCTACTTAATGACATCACGTGCACAAATCTAGAGATAATTCTTGGTATACATGGATATGCAGGTGTATAGATGCATAGAAAGAGAAAGGCAGAGAGAGAGAGAGAGAGAGTACCTTCCCGGATGCACACAACTGATAAAAGCAGTGATAATTCCTTTCAGGATCTGTTATCTGAACAACACGGGATCGTTCAAGCAGGTATGTTCTAATTGCTGCCCCCGATATTCTACCGTTTGCATCAAACTGGATTTCGACAAACTTCCCAAATCGACTGTCTCAATCAAAGATATGGGTGATTAGTGATTGCTTACTTCACCAAGGTAAAAGACTAAACCAAAAATATATTGAACCAAAATTTACGACATAATTCTGTTTAGCTACAAAAATACATTTATAAAGGGTATATTCACTTTCAAAATAGTATCTTCTGAAATAATTCACTTCCTTTATGTTCATGGCAATGATCTTTTAACCGAATTAATTATCTACAACTACTTCTACAGTACACTCCTTTGCTCTACTCTTGTAAACCTAAGCTAATATCCAGTTCATTATCAATGAATTATATCTGCCTTTGCAAGTCAACAATTACTTATAGTCTAAATAATTTTTACTTGTCCACAAGGAAATATGTGCAGCAAAGAAATGTTAAGCAAGAACTTTATTTACATAATATTATTGTTCTTTAGATACGGGTTACAAATGCTGGGAAAGATGGAACAAAAAGGTAGAAACTAGAGAGGGAAGTATGAAAAGAAAAAGGAAATGTTTCTCTCATAATATTAGTTAAGAGGAAGTAAGGGCACAAGTGCACAATGATGAGTAGCTAACGAGACCTTTCATTTTACAGTCAACTTTCCCTACGCAATTACTTATAGGGAAATAAATAGATTACGGTAAGCCCGCAGATAAAAACAATCACTCCACTTCTTTTCTTCCCCTTCCCCATAACCTAATTTCCTTTTATGAAGAGAAATATAAGGTAAATCCTTCATGTCTACAAAAAAAATGTTTATTTAACAAGACCTTTGATCTCGCAGCCAACTTTCCTTACCCATCTACTCCTTTGGGAGATGGTTAGATGAAGTCACTCAGTCCGCTTCTTCTCTTCCTCCTTTACTAGACGTCTAGACCCTTATAACCCTCTGATGAAAATAAATAAAGGTAAACCATTCATTTCTTCCCCCACCCTCCAAAGACAAATATACATTTTTTTCTTCTACTTTTTCCCTTTTAACAATTTTTGTTACGAGAAATTTGTCCCGTGGCATATGCTTAAGTAGCTGGAAGGCTTTATGCTTCATTACCATCATAGCCTATTCGAGAAGAACATTTTTTTTATCATTAGTCACACTATATGTTAAAAAAAAAAAATCCTTAGAGCCATCTGAACTAATCATTTTACAAATTCCAAACTACCCATTTTGTCCTCTTTTCTAATAAAATTAATCAATTACTTAAAGAACCTTATTGCAATAATCATCAATCATTTAGTTCTTCCAGATTCTTTCAACAATGTGTTGATCAAAGTAGTTAAACCAACAATGGAAAAAGAAGAGAATACTAACATAATAGGCACCTTAATAATAGAAAACACAGGATTTTTCCATACCACCAAATAAGTAGGAAAAGAATGAAAATCATATAAGCAAGAGCAGAAAAATATATCATTCTTGACAAGTTAAGGGGAAGTGTAACTAACAGCAAACAAAATGTGCATCAAAATATATTTACAACTTGATTGGAAATTGAATGTTATTTGAAAAAAGAACCCAAAACCCACCTGGAATTGTCATTTCTAATGGTCCTTGCATTACCAAATGCCTCCAATAGTGGATTTGACTGGATGCAGAAATTTAAAATCAATATTGGTAGCAATAATATTCATAAATTCAAGAAATGTAAACAGAAAATAAAAACATTGGTAATTGAGTAATCAGAAATGAGGAGGCTTTTCTTTGCATCAACTCAAAATCAAGTCTAATTAGTGGAAATATAACTCTCCTAAGCCAAAATTTTAATTATAGGACTGACCGATAGTTGTATTTAGTAACTAGATTGACTCTAGAATAGCTCTTACTTCAAGAACTTGTTGCTCGACTGTTCTGTCATCAGCAATAACTCGGCCACCAACATAAGTGAGATACTGCATTATCAGTTTTGTTGTCTCAGTTTTCCCAGCCCCACTTTCTCCACTGACAAGTATAGATTGGCTTCGACCATCGTTCATCATTGCTCTAGATCATAAAAGCAAAGCAGAAGCTTAACTATACCACTTCATGATGTAGCAGAGTAGAACAAAAATCATTTCTCAATTTCCATGAAAATATTTGTTCATTTGACACACCTGTATGATGCATCAGCCACGGCAAAAACATGTGGGCTTAGCACCTTAAATGGAGCTCCCTTGTACATTTCCATCATATGCACATTGTAAAGATGAGGAAGCTTTGTGAATGGATTAACAGCAATCAAAATGCTTCCTGTGTATGTCTATCAGAGAACAATTTGAATGAGAATTAACACCAAAGATTATAATTTTTAAATTCATATCATGTCAGTAAAACTCTTTTTACAACACAGTACAGCGGTACCACCTGTGATTTGAAGGTGAAGCTCATAAGGGATAGAAAATATGCATAACTATTGAGAATTGTATTGAAATCTACCAAGAGCATGATTGCAATTGGTAACTAATACTATCAAACTGATATATGAACATTAAAAGACCTAAATGAATACAGAACTGGTGACTCTGGCACTCGTCTCAAGACCCTGATGAGATGGGACAAATTTGTTTTTTGTGAAGGCCGACGATTTGAGTTCTAGGAAATAAGTGGCTTTCAATAAGCTGTAGGTGAAATTGTGAATCATGCAGCAGAAGAGATGGTAATAGTTCACAAGCAAAAAATGAGGGATTGGTAACCGAACCACAGTATTTTGGGGAGATCTCATAATAATGTGCCCCAGCAATCAATTTCACATGAGCATTAAAAACTTTCAGAATTAAATTTCTCGATGTGGTTTGCCCTGATCCAACTACAACAGCAAATGCACCAGCTGGAAATCCTAATTAGAGCTCGCAACCTCCACTTGAAAGCTACTAAGGTCAAAGAATCACTTTTTGCATCAACTCGTATTAAATAAATTTAACCAGAAATGATGCTCATAAGTGGAGGGAGCCCAAGAAATTGCATGGAGGATAACAGCACTCAACTAGCCATAGAGACATTTGCTAAATTTGACATTATAAGTCATCACTTATTAGCTATTATTAAACCATAAATCCACCTGCAAATTTTAACTTTGTGCTGTAATAAAGTACACAACTTACTGAAATCAACCACCATTAATAAAACACCTTAAACACAACAAACCACTTACATAAATATCATTGAGTGCATATCTCCTTTCAAGATTGTAAAGCACTCCAGGCTCATTCAAATAAGTCAACTTTGTCATATCATCCACTCCTCCATGCTCCTCCTCCTCGTCTGCATCCCTTGGAAGCAGCTTCTCTGGTGCAGTCGAAACCTACAAAAAACCAAAATTTTAAGGTACGGGAAGAAACAAAACAATTTCTTACTACCACATGCATAGAACCCAGAAATGCTATGAGGAAAAAAAGAGGACCTTCTTGCCAGCACCAGTAAGGAGCTGAACTTGTTTGCCTGAAAACCCAACGACTTCAGCTGGGACCCAGGCCAAGGCCCTGTCTTCAGCCCATACCTTGGAGCCAACACGCGGACTCATCATCGGTTCCTGGAATGGAAAACGAGCAAGAAACAGGAAACCCTAGGAGCGTTAGGGGGATTTCAGAGTAAAATAGTGAAACGTAATAGGGGGTTTTGAAAACGAAACCCTAGAAACGGATGGGTACAAAAATGAAGGGGTGATAGAGAGGGAGAGACAGACTTACAGTCATTCAGAATCCAGGGTGAAATTCCCGCCCTAACAGGAGTATGAGCTAGAAGAGTCAAAAATGGCGAAACTTCTGGATATGAATACGATATTCGAAAGGTCACTCTCGGTACAGAGATTGGGTTTTGGCGTTTTACCGTTGCGATGGATGGTTACATAGACCACCGGCATTAAACACGATACCCAGCCAGTTGCCTTGCGTTCCCTTCGCTGACTGTTTGGCTGGTAGGAAAGTGTGGGAAAGTGACGCCAATTGAAATTTTGAAATGTTATTAAATACGAGTGCTGTAATAGTGTTGTATATTCTGGAGCGTGGCGCCGAAGAAGACTACGCTTGTTTGTTACCTACCTTACCTTTCTTTTTCCTCTTCATGCCTTTGCCGGGAAACAAAATCAACTACTTTATTGGCTTTGTTGTTCTCGACTTTTCTTTTTCCAGAAATATTGAACAAATGATTAAACCTTCCCTCTTAAAATAAAATAAATATTCATCAATCATTGAATTGAACTTAATTCTAAAAGGAGTTAAAGGTTACCATTAATTTTTTTTACCTCGTAACAATGGAGAATCCTACTATTTTATAAAATTACCAATGATATGTGAATTATTGACCGTATCACTAATACCCAAACTCATTTTTCATCCATTTAAATGTAAAAAGTTCAAAAATATTAATGTATTATCTGAATCGTAATAGTTCAATTATTGGACTTTAAACGTGACTTTATTTTATTTTATCCGGGTCAATCCAATGAGGTGGATTCAAGTCTTGACCACGTCACGTATGCACCTAGAGGGTCAAATTACCCCATAGAGCATTGTGAGGCCATTTAGGACTAAAAATAGGTTCAAGGCCTAGTTAAATAGAAATGATGGTTACAAAAGTTAAATGGGAAAAACTAAATACAAGTGATTTAATTTGGAATTGAGCCAATCGGGTCGGTGGTTTATATGGTTGGACCGTCCAATTTTGATTGGTCTAGGTGGTATGATCTAATAGACAGACCAAAGGGGAGATTCGGCATTGTGCGCATGGAAGTTTAGAGCTACAATCGGCACATGGTAGTCCATCGTTAGTTTACATGAGTAGTGAATTTGGGCTTTAATCTTGTATGGTTGCATATGTGTGAGCTTGAACGAGATGGGGTGAGTCACACCCTTAACCTGCTAAGGGTGACCCTCGAGTTGATGAGTCACACTCTTGACTCAATCGATTTGAGAATGAGATCTTACGTGGGGTGTGATATGTTGCAATCGGGTACATGATGTCTTTTGGTTGGTGGAGGAGTAATTATGTCACATGACATATTCAAATTAGACGAAACGAGAAACATGTGAGAACAATCAACTGAGTTGTGTAGCAAAATGCTGACGTGGGACTAAGGACCTTCCACATACACCATGTGGCACTTGATGAGTGGACACATGTCAATGCGTGATGTGGCAGTGATGACGTGTCACTTTGAGTATCTCGAGTGTCCTGTGAGGCGCCGAAATGGTGTTGAATATGTCGTTGATTGTACAAATGACATGTGTGGGAGGGATGATCGGCACATACCAGTATTTGATAGTGAAGCGAGCTTGAAGACATGAAAGAGAAGAGTGATATATGCAAAATTGTTGTAAAAATATGGTAGACTATCACAAATTTGAGAAACGTCTTGAGTTTAGAGGAGTATTGAAGTACTATGCAATTGATAATGAGTTTGATTACTACAAAAATGAAGTTAAGAGTAACATGCTAGTAGGATGATATCCATTCAAATTTGGGATAAATGCATGAATGGTACCTAAACTTTCACGCGAAACCCAATTTAGTACCCAAA
>JAYMTK010000990.1:0-18256 GCA_036897405.1 Pelargonium myrrhifolium
GGAATGTCGCGGCATTGCCTTCGGATGTCGCGGCATTTTAGTTGCGCCGTCAAAAACCCTAGCTAGGGTACTTAAGGAATGTCGCGGCATTGTCTTTGGATGCCTAGGCATTTTCATTGCACCATCAAAAACCCTAATTCGGGAATTAAGGAATGCTTAGGCAATGAGTAGAATGCCCCGAGGCATTCCTTACTGTTTAACCCACAATTAAAATTAAATGTCCGAGATTGTCGCGGCATTGACACTTGCGCTCCTTCCTTGTGCTTTCTTTCTCGTGTCACTCCTAAGCCCATGCCAACCTGATATAAGACATGAAAAATAGGACAAGCTTAAAAGTGACACAAATAAGCGTAAAAAGCACTAAATTCCATACAAAATAAACGAAAAAGCATAAAAGTTCACTACCGGCCTCTTGAGTGACAAGAATTGTGTTTCGAGACCTAAAACAAGATAATAGAGACTAACTTGGTGAATAATACAGCTAAATGAGGACAAACTAGCATGAATTAGGGTCCAATAACTAGTACATTTTACTAGTTATCAACTATATCCACAGCAGAACAAGAATTAAAAACAGCACAAACAACAAATCAGAAACAACAAATGTTTTTTTGGATATATGAAGCTTACCCT
Source organism: Pelargonium myrrhifolium (assembly GCA_036897405.1). Lineage (NCBI taxonomy): Eukaryota > Viridiplantae > Streptophyta > Magnoliopsida > Geraniales > Geraniaceae > Pelargonium > Pelargonium myrrhifolium. The sequence continues at coordinate 634 of JAYMTK010000990.1, forward strand.
TTTCTTTGGTGGTATGATTTTCTTAATAAATTGTAGCTTCTTTTTTTTTTGTTCGATACGAGTCAAATTTTCATGTTTCTCCACTAGAATCTGATCTACTAGCTATTGTGTTTGGTTGTCCACTTGGTCGTCCTCTCTTGCCTAACTTTCCTACTGCATCTAGCTTCTTGACCTCTATTTCTTCTGGAGTGCAATCAGGTTTCTTTGAGGCTTGCTTAGTCTAGTCAGTGTTTGGTTGAACAGGAGCATTTGTTGGAGTTGTAGGTGGAGCTTGGGCTGGAACAGGAGGTAGAGCATGTGTTGGAGCAGGAGGTGGAGCATGTGCTGGTCCAGGAGGTGGTTCATGATCTGGAGCAAGAGATGCAGCAGTAAGTGGATCTGGTTTTTGTATCTTTCTCCTCTCTATCTTCCTTATGAATTTTTACTTGGCACTCTTGACTTTGTCTTTGAAGTCGTGTGGAGGTTGGGTCTCCTGGTGTCTTTTTGGAACCAGACTTGTCACAGATCTGGCTTTTCCAGATTTTGATGCATCATCACTTCCAAAAATGTTAGCCTCACTAGCTTTCTTCCTCTTCTTTCATTGTTTAGCATTCCAATTTGAAGTAAGTTGTTCATTATGCACTACTCTCTCACATGTGTGTTCTCCATGAAATGTCTTGATCTCTAAATCAGTGCTTCCATGAACACATGAACAGTACACATAGAATGAACATTCAAGGTTTTTGCAGGCTACACCAATCTTCTTTGGTTCATTCTTCGTGAACATGTAATCGAACCCCTTCTCGGCAGCATAGTGTTTCATAACTCCCCTAAGCACCTGAGTATTTGTGAACCTTGAATATACTCATAGCTCAACATCCTTCAAATCAGCGACGTCATCCCAAACCTTCTCATTGCGTGGACGTTGAGTTGTCGAGTTGTCGTAGCCAGAGTCATCATCCGAGTATATAATTGGTCTTTTCCAATAATATTTATCTAGCATATCATCACCCACATCACTCCCTTCTTCCTCAAACACATCATATTCTTTGTCATCACTCGTCACATGGGTCTTACCCTCACGTTGTGTTACATTAAAAGAACCTTCATTGTCTTCTTTCCCTGATTACTTTCACTACCATCTTCCTCTTCCAATTCTTCATGCAAATCTCTATATCTAGCCCACTTAGTAATGTCAGTCTCAGGTTCGGGATGATTTTCAGCATTACTAACATTATCTTCTACTTCAGCAGGTTCAGCATCCTCAACATCTTCTACCTCAGCAGGTTCTTTATCATGCACAATATCTTCCACACCAGTAATTTCTTCACCATCCATAACTTCATTGTCATGTTCTTCATTCTACCAGCTTCCATTTCTTTTATCCATTCATCACTGTCAACCTCTCTCATCATTCTCAACCTCTAGCTCATAATCACCTGAACTACACAACTTCAACAACACAATCATCATCATATGCATCATGCACATCATAACCAGCATGTCGAATGTCTTCGAATTGAGCTCTAGTAATGAACATATAATTCAGTTTGTTGGCCCTTCTATGATTAAGTATACAAGGCCTTCCATCTTCATCAAATAACTCAACATTGTCACTCACATCCTATAACTCACCGGTATGGGTCATTTTAGCTAAAGGAGCCAAACAATTCTCTATGTATATTAGAATGACCTGTATCCCTATATAATTCAAACATTTCCACTATATCCTTATCTTTCTCCATATCAATAACACCCATATAAAATGAGAAATTTGGTTTACACTAATACACCTTACTTCCTGGCTCATACCCTAGTCCAAAAAGCAATTTTTTCATACTAAACCACCCAAACATATCAGAGTCAATACTTTCACTTTGGGAGAATTGTTTGTAAGAAGGTTCACCAACAAACCAACCTCCATGATGAACCTCAAAGATCTTCTCACTTGATTCTGATTTCGATTGCTGAAAATACCCCTATGTTTTCTTAAATTGCTCTTGAAATTCCACTTTCACTTTCACTTTCACTTTCACTTTGGGATCACCCATTTCCCTACAATCACAATATCACACATGATTACATTTCAAAAAATCGACTGTCAATAAACATTCACACATCAAATTTAAATTTTTATACTTCATTTCAACATCATCCATTAACATTTTCAAACCTAATTACATTTTCAGAAAACTTTCAAATCAAACCCTAATGTACAAACATTATTGTCTTACATATCATTTGAAAGGTCAGAAACCCAACATTTGAACCCTAAAAATTCTTTCAGTCGTTCAACATCACAACTATTAGAATAAATATTTCAGTTACATACCAAATAAATGTGCATTATCTGCAGTTCTTCACCAGCACGAATCTTGTTGGTCTTTCAACTCCAACACTCGAACACTACAAAACCCTAACCTACGTTTATGCTCGTCGATTTTGAAATCGCATACGCAAGAAAGAGAGAGAAAGAGAGAGAGAGAGATAGAGAGAGAGAGAGGGGAAAGTTTGGGAAAGAGTGCGAGAGAGTCTTGTTCAACGTCTAACTTTTGAATCTGTACTCATTCCCTATTAAGAGATGTATTTTTGACTTTTCAAACCCTCATTCACGACTTAACAGAGCAAAAGGGTTCTACACAACATTAGGTGGTTATCTGGTGACAAAAATTCTTGAGTGGGTTTATGTGAAAAACGTTCAAATTTTGAGGTGGGTATTTGCAGTTATCCCTAAAATAAACATACAATATATTCTCGAGACGAGCAAAGGTGCTCAGTCTAAGCATGGGGCATGGAACCTACGTTCATTGCCCCACTCCTTTTTGCTGGTCCTTCCTCATCATCAAAGAATCCTAATGGGAAGGCACTCAAGTCAGGGTCATCAAGGTCGGAAAGGGGTGAAATTTGCTCGCCCTTTCTTACTCTATAAACGCTCTTGTGCAGCTTGATCATCTTCCTTCCAACCTTTACCACGTGACGCATCAAAGATGTTATTTGGGCTGCGAAGGTCCCGGTGTCCTCACTACTCAAGTTGCTGGGCTTTTTGCCCTTTCCTCTCCTACCACCAAGTGCAGCAGGCTGCTCAGCTCCTTGTTGAGCTCCATCACCACCAACCTTGATGTTGGCAACTCAAACAATGTTGAGCATGACACCGGGTTGTATTGGCATCTAATTTTCTTCCACTTGAACACCTGCACCATGACACAATCTCATAACAAGATTATGAAACCAAATAATAGTTTCAGCGGCAACGTCTCTCAATGCAAATACAATAGATCAAATCGTGTACAATAAAAGGTTGATGTGTCATAATGCAATACAACAATGAAATCCTATCAAGCCTAATGTCAGACATATGACTAATATGTAATATACTAGGGCTCAAGAAATGAAGTCACACACGAGCAACAGATGTCAAAGACCTCCTAGGAAGTTTAATGAAATTTGACTCCTCAACAATTATGCTACGACGAGCACACAAAGTCAACTCAATCTTAGAAAAAGAAGGAATATTAGCTTTTACCTTCTTAAAACTGCAATCAACCTAACAAATATCGAGAATATGATAATAAACTCTAATATCCGAAGGAGTGAACGGGATCTGTTAACTCCTAATAGTAAGAATAGTGGCTCTTGGGTTCGCACTTAGGTGTGCAAAAAAACTCAACACATAAATCAAGTGAAAGAGGCTGATCCACATGCAAACTAAATGATGACTGAGAAAATAAATTCACAGTGGTTTTTATAGTCTGGTCATCCCATATTCGGAGTTGAAACCCATCTCACAGATGATGGGTGGGGTATCATTAACATACTCCAAATGTTTCAGGTAAGCCTCTAGGCTCGTAAACCGATCAGTGTCATATTGACTCGAGCCCTCGCCCAAAACGGAGGGTGACTTTTTCAATCTATATGATCTCCAAGACATAATGCTCAAAATAACCCAAACATTCACACCTAATCAACCCCAATAAACAATTAATAACCAACGTAGAACAAGAATCACATAATACAAATAGCAACAAAAACCCCCCAAACTTATCCCACATGCAATATTCAAAATAAGTCAATAATAGTTCAATCCACCCCACAAACACCAAATCCAAACAAGGTATTTCATCAATATGATCTAAACAATGAAAACTAGAAAGATCATACATGAAATTCACAAAAATGAGAATTTTACCTCACAAACTCGAGAAGAATATGAAATTGTTGTTGTCTAGCGTCCGATGTCGCGAGATACAAGCTTGATGCCGCAACATTGTTGTCTTCCTCGTCTAGGTAAGCTTTGGTTCAACCGAAAATGGTGGTATGGAGGAGGTGGGTGGCTAGGGTTCCTGAGAGGAAGAAGAAAAAGACCAAATTTCTGATGTTATGATTTGATTTTCGTTGTCCTTCTCCTTCAAGACTGAGAGGTATCACCACCTTATTAGTGATACTGATATAACTTTATATCAGTCAACTGACTTGTGCTGCAGCGGCGACCTTGACCAACTTTAACCGATTTTCTCCCGATCTCCTCGATGTGGTGTAGCTGTCTAGAGTTTTCCTCACTGCGGCGAGGGAAACCAACATCATGGCGGTGGTACCTACACTGTAAACACTAAAATTTACTAAAAAATAGAAAATAAAATAAAAATGCAAAACAATATAACTGATGAGTTGCCTCCCACCAAGCTCTTTTGTTTAACGTCGTTTGCTCGACGAGTCACTCCCAATTAAGGGAGCTTAGTAATGGGATCACTCAAAGAGGTTTTTCCTCGATCCCTTTAGAAGCCATGACAAAGGTCATGATCTTGTCTAATCCACAAGAACTCAAACTCATTACCTCGAAAATCGTAATTTTTTTTCCAACTTGCATAAACCCCTATTGGACTTCTCTTTAGAACCATGTTGCATTAGTTATAAATCTAATACCAACCCCGGTATGGTATTGAATTTACACGTACGAACGAGTCTACTTCTCGAGTTCATCATGTGCCTTCTCGTTTGTCTCCTTAGCCATCACTAAGAGGTCAAACCATGACTTTAGCCCCACAGGCTCTTTGCACACACTAAATGAATCACCTGAAACATCATAAAAATAAAACAAAATGTGATAAAAGAATCCTAAAAATCATTCTATAATCTAAGACTGTAGTTCTCGACAACGGCACCAAAAACTTGGCAGAGCTCTAACAAGCATACCATCATCGCGCAAGTAATAAAGATAATCGATTGAGGAGTTTCGGGTTGTCGAATCCTCAAGAACTTTGGTAGACTATAAGCGGAGTGGTTATTCAGACTTGAAGACGATTTACACTAGGAAAGCGATAAATCAATATTTTGTAGGATGTGATGAACTTGTAAAATAAACACAATAAAGTAGGATAGAGTTTGTACAAGCGATTAAGAGAGTGAGATAAGAATCGATGTTGTGTTTAACCCTAATAAAAATGTCAATGCAATAATGAATTGTTGATTACTCATGCGTACCACTACCTAGCCAATAAATACACTCGGAGTCCATGGTTAGGTCCTTATCGAGACGTAGGATGAATACATCGGCACATTGTCCGATATAATTGTGTCCTTATGCATATTACTAAAAACACGATCACATACACCCTAACATGAAGCGTGCCTTAAAGGCGAAGAGGTTCGAGGGGAATATTACTGAAAAACGGCCCCTCAACCCTAAGTAACGATCTATGCACAACTCCTCTATTGTTAAGTTGACGTGTGTGCTATGATAATGTTAAGTAGAAAGTCTCCCGTCGGAATCAAACCATGGACGGAATCAAAGCCCACCCCGCCGGAAATGGAGTTTTTGTTATCTCCTTCCCAGATGAAGAATCCAAGCTAGCAATGGAGCAAAGTGATTGGTCAAAACTACGCAAATGGTTCTTCCATTTTGACCCAAACCACAGATTCGTTGAGGAAGGAGGTCGATTTTGTTGGATCTCCTTGGAAGGCTTACCTCCAAGCCTCTGGATTGTTGAGTCTTCCTCGAAAATTTGCAAGCTAATTGGCACACTTCAATCCGTCCACCCAGCCACCGCCGATGGCAGCCAGTTACAAAAAGCAATGTATCTTGTCCATACTCACCACCTGAGACCCATCGCCGAAATAGCCGAGTTCCGCTCCAGCGATCGAGCTCGACCCATTAGTATACTAGAAACACCCATCCACCTTATTCCGCCGGTGGCTCCATTTTTGGCCACCAACACACCAGCAACGAGCGCAAGCCAATCACCAACCAATGGGCCCCACGGGGCATCCAACTCCAATTACCCAGGTGAGGCTGACTCAAAAGACACCGTTAGTAACTCCCCATTACCCATGCACAACACACCATGTGCGTTCATTGCCTCATCTAACCACAACCAACCATTCCCATTCCAACCACTTCCCAACCAACCCTTCAAATCTCCCAGTCACATCGCACTAAAACCAAGAAACATTCTCCTACGTACCTAGGCCCCTACTCATCCAAATTTATTACTCACCTAAAAAGAAAAAAAAATTACCTCTTTCCCCATGCATGTCCCATCACAACCACCTCCTTCCCCACCAGCGACACTTACACCCCAACTCTCAACCCAGCAGTGGCACGCACACTCTCAGGACTTTGCAAAAGTCTGGGGCTCTCGGGTAAGGGCTCGGAGGAGGAACTCATTAAGAGAATCTCAAACCTCAATTGAGAGGCCCTCGGTTTCTCTCCACGCACCATCCTCTCCCCCTATCCCTCACTCTTCCCCAGCATCACCACCATCTCCTTCCTCTCCTGGAATGTCAGAGGTATGCAGCCCCTCACAAAAAGAGAGCAATAAGTCAACTCGGTCGTTCTCACCAACTAAATGTGCTTTTCATCCAAGAGACAAAGACCCAACAACTGCAGACTATGGACTTTCAATCCATGTGGAACTCATGCCCCTTCCAAAGTGCATACTCGCCATCAGTTGGCCGCGCGGGAGGCCTGTCATGTCTTTGGGACCCCAATCATTTTCCTCAGCTTCTCACCTTGTCATTGCAGCCAAGTATAAAGAGCAACCTCCGTCGCCAGCGTGGCCCCTCCTTGGCTGGCGCTCCAACCCCCTTGCGGCTCTCTCATCACTTGCAACTTGATGTTTTGCTTTCATATTTTTGTTTTATCACTTCTTCTTTGATGTTTGTACTTGTTTCTCTCTTGAAAACTTAATGAAAGTACTTCTTCGTTGATCAAAAAAGGTAGAAAGTCTCCCTTCAATCTACTCAACAAGCATTAGGATCAACCCTACCCAAGAACAATCTAACATGGCAATTAAAATAAACTCCCGAAAAACACAATTAAGCCTAACACTAGCAACATAAAAATCAAAAAAATACGTTCAATCATTCACAGAGAAATGAAATAAACATATAATTTGAAATCCATACAACTAAAGTAATATAAAATGTATAAAAAAAAGCGTCACAAATCGCTAAACATAAATCCTTATAACGGTGAGGAATCACCTCCCAATTCGGGTCTACGTAAGGCTCTTCAGAATTAAGGGAGAGGACTTCATGGATAGAGCCTCTCCCTTGTCGCTCCAACCGCACTGTAACCCCACTCTCTAACTTCTTTCAATTCCATGATCGTAAAATCTAATTTACATTAAACAGGAAAATTGCTAAAATCTTGTCGATGCTGCAGCATGCACTACTTATGTCGCAGCATGGTACCTTTGACCCACATTGATCGTGACATCATCATGTCGCGGCATGCACATTGTGTGTCGCGTCTTGCACATTCTGTGCCACGACATTGGCCTCTTTCAGCTTTGAATTTGACTTCTTGTCCCTTTGATTCAAATATGATCATTTTGTGTGCTCCAAAAGACCTGAAATAACAGTGAAAATTCGGCGCACATCAAAGAAGCCAAAAACTACTAAAAAGCAGTAAAAAGTAATAAAAACATAAAAACTACATAAAACCGAGCAAAGAGCCTTATTAACTCCAACGAAGCCCACAATGACCAAATAGATACAAATTAAGCTCGATCATGACTCAAAACCGAATGTTAAAAGACTAAAAACAAGACTGATAACACGCATAAAATACAAGGTATCAAACACATACACGACATGAACTCGATCATGATGAATCCAAATTTAAATTCGTGTTGTGTCACATATCATGATCCAAATTGTCAGTCCTACTCACGAGTAACTAAAGACAAAAGAAAAGCACATAGTTTATTTTATGGGTTAAATACATTTGTCTCCCTTGGACTGGACAAAATTATGGTTTTAGCTCCTAGCCTCATTCTCTTATTGATTTATCCCTTAAACTTGATTATTTTTTTTGGATCTAGCCCTGTCAACCAACTACTTTTGTTAACTCGGTCCACCTCAGCAATTTCATCCACGTAAGCCACCTCCTTCCGTTCATGTGCTCACAAAGAACTTAGCCGGCTTTCTAGCGAGCTTCTGCAATTGCCACAACTATTCATTCGAATAAAAAAATGCCTTCATTTGTGCCGCCATGCACCCGTACCTCGTCGGGAATCCAAAAAAAACTCATTGGCCCCTTCCAGTTTCGCCACCATAATCTCTAAAATCTCATAGACTGGATTTTGTGTCAATCTGAGTGGGCGAAACTGGTGAGGTAGACTGGATTAACTTGAAATAGCCGATTAATTGGATTATATTCAAAAAAATAATTAAGTTCAAGAGCTAAATTAATAAATGAACGAGGACAGAGGCTAAAACTATAATTTTGTCTAGCCCAAGAGAGACAAGTGTATTTAACTCTTATTTTATTTTTTTATTTTAAAAAAAATAAAAAGAAGAAAAGGTACATAGTTGAGACTTGAAAGGTGAAATACGTGAGATCCAAAGGAGGGCCAAAACCAAAAGAAAGAAGAATGATGGTTACGTTACGTGTAATACAGAATTAGCAGAAACAAATTAATCCCAAGAAACTAAGGCCGAGCCGTGTCAACGCAGACAAGTATCTGTCATCTCTCGCTCACACAGTGCCATACATACATACACACACAGGTCCAGATCTCTTTCTCTTTGGGTCGACGAGACCCACAACCCAGATCTCTACGGCCATCTCACCGAAATGGCTAATCTCGCAGTTCATCAGTTTGCTCAGTCCATCACTTGCCACGCTTGGAGTCCCGACCTCTCCAGTAATTTCTCTCTTCTCTTCTCTTCTCTTCTTAATGAAGCAATTCCTATTCAAAATTCATCCCATTTTGGACTGAATTGTTCCCAAATTGGATTGAAAAAAGATGGGTTTTGTGTCAATCTGCTATTCCAGATCGCCTTCTTCAGCGTACCCAGTTTCTCTTCTGGGTTTCTTGTGGAAGAAACTCTTCACTCAGTGAAACATTTTCATGACACATCCCCCAACTGTTCCAATTACCTGATGCCTGATTTAGTGTTCATCATATCATATTGCAGTGCTTGTATTATGGTACTTGTGTTAATTTCTATTGTATTTGGTACCTTTATTGTGTGCTTTCATTTTTCAATTGTTTGCAGTGGTTGCACTTTGTCCCAACAACAATGAAGTTCATATATATAGATTATCTGAAGACAAGTGGGAGAGGATTCATGTTCTTCAAAAGGTACTTCATGCTGAAACTTGGTCTCTTTAACTCTATTAGTGGTCCTCCACAAGATTGCTTTCAGTGAGAATTATATTGGTGTTTAGAGTGCTATGATTTTAATTTGTTCTTAAATTGAGATTGGAGAATTCACCTGTGTCATGTAATTAACATCTGGACGTTCTAGCCGACCAATTTTGTCCCTAATTGATTATATTCTGCTCATAGTTGCTTACTTATTCTCCTCTAAGGGATTAACAATTTAACATATTGCTGGCATTTATGATAACCGTGTTTCCAACTTCTGCATCGTTTGGGTCACAGCATGATCAAATTGTTTCCGGGATTGACTGGAGTGCAACGTCGAACAGAATTGTCACCTCATCTCATGATCGGAATTCGTGAGTGTTCACTTAGTTTGGGATTCTTGAATAACCATTTTATTTGTTCTCTACTAAGTTCCAGTTTTCAAATTTTGGTTTTCTCTAGATATGTTTGGAACCAAGACGGTTCAGAGTGGGTACCAACCCTTGTCATTCTTAGACTAAACCGTGCAGCGCTTTGTGTTCGGTGGAGCCCAAAAGGTAATGAAGCATGATTCCTAATCTAAGTTACTGTTTTTCATTCTATTTGCCTCAGTTAGCTTATTTTTGTATATGATACCTTTAGTTTTATAATCATTCTCGTACTCTTGTACCTTCATATCTTCTCTACAAATGTTTTGCTATCCAATCTTGTTGTGTGGTGAGCTCAAATTTGGGATTCTGGAGAGACTTGAAATTATATCTGTAAATATATCCAGTTTGAGTGCATCTATATTCTGCAGTTTCTTATACTCATGAGTTCAATACTTTAGTTTGCTGGTAATAATTTTTTAATTTGCATTATCCATTATAAGTTATTGACATATGCAACAGTTGATACATGCTCCAACTGAGCATGTATGCACATTTCATGTTAAGTCTACCAATGCCATGCATTTGCTCTCATTTAAGAACATTACCGGTCATTGCCTGATCTATACAAAAACTCTTGAACCTTCTTATTTCTTGAACCATGGGAAAAGACTTATCATCTAATAAAATGGTGCTGCCTTGCTTAATATGTTTTTTTTTTTTATACTTAATATGGATTTGGTTGTCTGGCAATGTGAAAATTAACAAATTTTTTCCTTCTCAGAAAACAAGTTTGCTGTGGGAAGTGGAGCTAAAACTGTCTGCATATGCTACTATGAGTCAGAGAATAACTGGTAATTAGTACTTTGCATTCCATTCAACTTTAGGTTTTTATGATTGCACGTGGTTTAGAGCCGACAATTCGTGTTGACAGATCATGTTTGTGCCGTCTTGGAGATTGAGTACATAATATACGGGCCATCATGAGCCTGATACATTTAATAATCAATTGAACACTAACTTGACACCCATAGCACTTTTAAATAAATATGCTCGGTTTACACGACTCTATTCAAAAAGTTTAAATAAATTTGGTTTTAGTTGGCATGTTACAGTCCAACATGTCTCTCATGACATGGCCCAAGACAATTATATTTCTGTGTGAGTGCAAAGAGTTCATAATGCTAGGGTTCATTTTTAATAAAAGTACACTTTTGCCTTTAACCACTTGTGTGTTAGACAACGCCTTTAATCAAACATGTCGAGTGTGTTTGGGTTCAAGAGGAACATAACATGGTTATTATATGAGTCGAGATAATCAGCACACAATTAAGTTGAACACAAACCCTCTTAATTTGTTTCTTGATCGTGTCAAATCACGGGTCGTGATGCAAATGGACAGCTCTAACTTGGACACTGTTTTTAGCTCTTTGATACCACTAGTCACTTGACAAGATTAAGACTGCATCTTTTAATATATATATATTTGTGATATCCTGCCTAGGCCTGAAACTGGTAAGGGTTCAACTGAATTAATTTCTCTGTACAGATATATCCTTAAGAGCTGCTTAGTTCTTTGAATTCTGTCATAGGCTTGTATTCAAAGATTTCACTCTAGTATAGGTTGGGATGTCCAAACTCTTCACCCTATCACTAGGCAATTGCCTTTTCAAACAAAAATTTCTGAAGCAAGACGTTGCCTGGTAATAAACAAGAAAAAATTAGATTGATTGATTTACACCTTCTCTCCCGTTTTGGCCCCTAGTTGATGTCATTGCACCTATTCTTAGTTTATGTTCATCTATGGTTATTCCCTACAAACTGAAAAATTTGCTTTGATGGCATGTGAGTGTGAATATCAAGTGTACAATCAACCTTTTACTATTGCTAAAGATGTTAGTTAATCCCCATAAATTCTTCATCATTCCGTGGCATGTTTTCTTTTGGCTAGACCTGCCTATATGATTTGATGATGTGCAGTTCAATCTTGTTAATTTGCATAATTATTTGTAACATCAGTAACTAATTAGTGTGGTGTTTTTTTTCTCTAGGTGGGTCAGTAAACTTATAAGGAAACGACATGATTCTTCTGTGACAAGTGTTGCTTGGCATCCTAATAATGTGCGTATATCCCCATCTTTTGCAGTTTCAAGGTTTAGCATAACATGCATATATTTTGTGGTGGTACAAATGAAGTAGTTTCATCTGGTTAATGCTATTTCTCCTAGTCACATAAAAATTGATTAAAACTCTGTGATTAGAACTGTGCACGTTTTCTTCTATTTATCTAAGGTTGAATCTTATTTATAGCTCAAGGAGGTGAGTCAATTATCCAACAAATTGTTGTAAAAAATTTAAATATATTTTAGCCACAATAGGATGCTTTGCATATTGTTTGATTCATTCTTATGTTTAAGTTCAACTAGTTAATCAGAGTCATCTATATCAAACAATTCTGTTGCACATGAATGTGAAGAGACTTGCAAAATTTATTCACTCGTATTATTTTTTGAAGCTTATACTGTATCTTCTGTGTTGTATGACGCAGGATTAAGGATTTCTATTTTAATGACATTTATTTCTTCCTTTGTTTCTTTGTCTTTATATATTTGATTTTATAATTTGTGCAAAGAATCTGTGATTTGTTGTCTGAGTTTTGTTTTGGACCTACAATTACAGATTCTTCTAGCAACAGCATCTACTGATGGAAAATGCCGTGTTTTTTCCACCTTCATTAAGGGTGTTGATACAAAGTATGTTCAATGTTATTGTGGAACATTTTCAGGTTCTTAGATATGTATAATCTCTGTTAAGTTGTTGTATTACCGTTTTTTTTCTTAGGCCCAAGGATTCAAAAGCAGGTTCTTCTTCAGATAAAAAATTTGGAGAGGTTTGTAACCTACTTCTTTCCCCATGTAATGTATAAACTTATACTTTGCTGTTATCATGTTGGATTGCCATGTACTAATGCACTATATTATTTTCTGGGTTTTAACTTGCTTGTAATGTTGATGAACTGTTTGTTTCTGGGGAGAACTAGCTTGCCCTTTTATGGGGACTTTAAGAGACTTGACTTGGTAAATAAGTACTATGAACGCTGTGCAATAACTTTTTTAACTACTAAATTCTGAATTCTCATATGAAAGTTTTCTATATATTATTTGGAAGTTTGATTCAGCATATGGAAATTTGCAGATATTTGGAACACCCTAAATTATTTTCAAAATGGTTTTAACTATAGCAACAGATAAAAGATTTGCTGATTGTCTTTGGTAACCTAGAAAGTGGAAGGTTGTTGAATCAGATACTTGGTGCTCCTCGCGTATTCAAATTCCAAAACGTCTGTTAAAGCAAAATGGTCTTATTTATTTCATTTCTGCTGTGCAGCAAATTGTGCAGCTTGATCTCTCATATTCCTGGGCATTTGGTGTCAAGTGGTCACCAAGTGGCAAGACATTGGCTTATGCAGGTCAGTGTTTACACTCCTCTGCATCTCCATTAGAAGGAATACATCTTTTTCATATTTATTGCTTGTGCTCATTGCCAATAGAAGATTGCATAAATTATACGGGAGTTCAAATAATCATTTTTCTTAATCTTCTCATAAAATTGATTTTGATTTTTTTTCTTACTATTGTTATGTAATGCAGGCCACAATTCTATGATACATTTTGTTGATGACGTTGGTCCTTCTCCTTTGGCCCAAAGTGTTGCACTCCGCGATTTGCCTCTTCGTGATGTGGGTCAGCATCCATTCTTGTTAACCTTTAGTGATTATAGTTATTTTCTTCAACTATTATCCACTAAATATGATGATTTTGGATCAATTTGTGACTTAATTCCAGATTCTATTTGTGTCTGAGAGATTGGTCGTTGGAGTGGGATTTGACTGCAGCCCCATGATTTTTGCTGCAGATGAAAGAGGAATGTGGTATGTAAAATTTCAAGATATATTCATTTTCTTTTACGGTGGGGTTGATTGCATCTCTGACTTTCTCCAGTTCATTTATTTGTGAGTACACATATTAATGTAATTGGTGCACAACTTTTGAATGTACTTTCTGTGGATTTTTTTCATTGTGTAGGAGCTTTGTTAGATTCCTAGGTGAAAGGAAAACATCAACTTCTGGCTCAAAATATGGTTCACAGGTATGTAGAAGAAAAAAAAAATGGTTCAATGCTCTTGCTGGTATATCCTTAAAACAAGCGACCTAGGTATTCACATTTAATCTATACTGACTTTCTTCATCATGATTTACCTATAAATCATTTTAAAACTTTCTAGTGGTGCCTAATTTAAACTGTATACTAACACTACAGTGACATGAAGTTCGTATAATTATTTCGGAGCTATTGATATCATATGGTTGAGAAAACATATGTTTTAGTTTTTGTAGAATATGTACCATGTAGCTGAATAATAGTGTTTTTAGTTGTTAGTGCAATTGGGTTGCTGTCAGGGACATGGGATTTAAATTTTATAACTAGTTTAACCCAACCCAGTTATTCATCTTAATATGGGTTAATTACAGTTCACTACCCTATACTTAAGCCCATTTGCACTTCACTACCCTCAATAACAAAATTAACTATTAACTACGCTAAACTTTCCAAACATTTGCAAATCGTTTTTCCGTCTAACTGCCGTCAGTTAAAGGATGAAAAGACGAAAATGCCCCTAAAAAATTTCCAAAAAAAATGAAGAACAAGGGCAAATTTGTTATTTTTACAAAAATTGAAGACATGTGCATGGCACATGATGAGGGAGAGTGTGATTCTATCAAAGTTAACTGATAAATTTGGACGGAAAGTTGAATTGCAAAAGTTTGGAAAGTTGAGGGTAGTTAATAGTTAATTTTATAATTGAGGGTACTGAAGTGCAAATAGGCTTAAGTACAGGGTAGTGAACTGTAATTAACCCTCTTAGTATTTATACATCTGAAGAAACATAATTCATTATGATTTTATTTCTATAATTATGAAGTTCAATCTTCTGTAGGTGTTGTGATTCTAATAATAGATTGACTTGTTTTCTCTTTACCAGTTCAGTGAAGCTTTTGGAAAACTTTATGGCCAGTCAAAGTATGGAGTGAGCAATGATGCAGTTGAAAATCCAAGACAACGTGGAGGAGTTCATGAGAACTGCATCAAGTACTTATTTACTTCGTAGCTGGTTTAATTCAGTTTTAAAAATTCATATTTTATTGCATAGCAAAGTCAATCCTCATCTATACGGTCCCCTTGTTCTCAAACCAAAATCTCATAGTTTCTCAGAATTTATTTGGAAATGCAAAATGCGTTGTATAATTCTGGCATTCGAATCATAACACACTGTTTTTGGGAATTGTAGCTGTATTGTTCCACTGAAGCAGCCTGGCAAGAAAAAAACGACGCGCTTCAGCACCTCAGGTTTGTGAAAACAATTAAAATTATAACCTCAGCAGTTAGTATCATTTTGTAAGAGCTGAGCATAAGTAACCATCAGGTGTGACGCAGTTGGTTATTCCAACTGTGTGAGTGGGAGGTCTCAGGATTGATCTCCACTCAACACATCTTTGGTGGTGTTGGTGTAAGAGACCACTTTGGTGCGGTCAGGTGCCAAAAGTCCTAGGCTAGGGACAAGAGACGAAATCTCTTTTCTGAACACTACTGGTCCCTTGATACGACTTGACAAGGGTTAGGGACGAGAGGAAATCTCTTTCCTGAACAATACTGGTCCCTTGATTCAAGCATGTACAAACGACTTGACAAGGATTCCTTAGGCCGTTGCAAGATAGAATTTCGGCACCTGTATGTAAAAAAAAAAAAATAATAAAAAAGAGCTGAGCATAAGTCTTGGTTGCCCTTAACATTGCAGGATTAGATGGAAAAGTGGCTATCTGGGACCTGGAGAGCCAAGAAGATCTAACTGAATACTTGTAGATGTGGAACTGCAGCCCAAAAGGATAAGCCTCACTTCAAATTTTGTAAAAAAAACAAAGAAGTCACTTCATTTTTTTTCTTTCTTTTTACTACTGTAGAAGATATGTCTTGAAATACTGTTGCCATGTCTATTTTTTCTCTTTTCTTTGGTTTTGGAAAAAGCTTGAAGATTGTCTTTAAAAATCATGTTACTGTATTAAATATTGAGCTAGCTTATTTTATTTCATATAAACTGAAGTAGAAGAGGTCAAAAGGCTCAAATTCTTATATATGAATGAGTGGTTATAGTTATGAAAGTTTCTGGATTAGAGTTTTTGTTCATGCATCCATTGGGGAAATAATTACAAATTTCTTTAGGTTGCATTGAGAGCATAGATTTAGTTTGAAATTGATAATGTTAAATGTTGTATTTTAAATGTAAATATAATGTTTGGAAAACTATAAAATATCAAATGACGAGTGATTTAACTATTTTCCTCAGAAAACAACTAAAGTGTTAAACTACGCCGTTTTAGTGTTTGGGCCTTTAAGTCTTAAATCTTGACTTGAAGTTTGGGTTTTGACTTTGTGATGGGCTTCAAGTCTGTTATTGGCTTCAAGCTTCACGCCTGGACATCTGATCTTGCGCCTAGGCTCGAAGTCCTTCCTTGGGCTTTGTGACTTGGTCTGAACCTGCGTACAGAACGCACCGTTAAACGGAGTCCTGGATGTGTGCCCGAAAAACCGCATCCGACGTGAGAATAAGGCACTTTGCATACAAACGGGATTTTAAAACTAACCAGTTAGTGTCTTGGGATTAAACGGTCCCTAGACCAAATTAATCTGCAAAGAACACTAAGAACCCACTTCAAGGATGTATGAAGATCGCAAAGAATAGACAAGTATTCGATCCGGCCTCCCGGTCTCCTTGAAGTTTGAAATCTTAGTGTCAGACTGAATGAATTTATCTAGAGTTTGAGGCTCTATTTATAGGCACTCAAAATACCTAGAAACATAGTAGAATTGGGAAATTGCCTTTGAAAAGGAGTGTAGGGAGCTAGGGTTAGGGTTTTGTGGCCGACCACACCTTGGGGTGTGTGGCATTAGGGTCGGCCACACAGTCTATGTCCCTCTCAGTTTCCTTTTCTTGTTTTCTTGTTTGTCTCAGCTTCTCGTGTGGGCTTATGGGTCTTCCACACTTCATTTGGGCCTTCTTATTGTCAGGATTTAGGCCTCATCTGGACATCCTTATTCTCAGGATTTAGGCCCGCTAGCTAGAACTGGTCCATTAGGCCTAAATTCACTTTATCTTTGACTTTGACTGTTTGACCTTTGACTAGTTAAACGATCCACGTATCGCTTTCTCATTGGTCGGATTTTATTTCCGATTTTTTATGTAGAATCAACGAGTTATCATTCATGTGTTGTAAGAGCATCCACAATGGTTACATTTTAAAGAGTGTAGTAGAGTGGACCTTTAGTTGCCATGTCATCCACTATTTTTTATTATAGGGGTAATTACATGTTACTACTCTTTTAGATGTCAGTTTATCATGTCACTACCTTGTCTTATCATGTTACTATTCTGTTAGATTTTTCCATCACGTTACTGCCCTGTTAGATTTTTTTTCCATCACGCTATTACCCTAAGATATAGTCAAATTTCATTAAAATTAACAGACAAAATAGACGGAAACACAATTTGGATCTAACAGGGTAGTTACATGAAAAAAGAAATTCTTTAGGGTAGTAACATGATAAATTGGAATCTAATAGGGTAGT
>JAYMTK010000991.1:0-18251 GCA_036897405.1 Pelargonium myrrhifolium
TATTTTGTAGTTTCATTAATTGGGGGACCAAACTGGTCGATTTTTTATAATTGGGAGACCAAAAAGGTAGTTTAGCTCAAATTAAACAACACATAGTTAACATTCTTTGTTTAAAACAGAAGAATAGTGTACACATCATCAAAAACTATTATGGGTTTATAAAGTCTAACGTCAAAATAATTTATAGTAAACAATTCAAGTAAAGACTAAAGTTATGTTTGGATTACATTGGAATGAGAATCGGTATAATGAGATTCTCATTTCCTTGTTTAGATTAAAAATGTAAAATTCTTTTAGTCAATTAAACTAAACACTACGACATGAGAATGGAAATGAAAAGAATCGTTTCATTCCCATTCCCATTTCCACCAAAATTCTAATTCAAACGGTATCTAAGATAAACTTCACACCCATGACTTAAATAAGACTAATAATAATTTTTATTGTTCAAGGAATGTAAACTAATATTTTTGGAGTAATTACAGAAGACATGCTTCATTTCAAATCCGTTTACACTAGATTACTCTGAATTATGTTTTGTAACTTTAGAGTTTAGACTACCCTAAAATATCCAAATCTTGAACCATCAGTAATTTTGGACGAAAATTGTCACAATTAAGTCATGTGCCAAGCACATGACATTTTTTTTGTTGAAATTCCAAAAATGCCTCTCTTTTTTTCCTTCTCACTCTTCAATTTATTTTGCCGAAGAATTCATAGACTTCCCCAAAAATGCATCATTTTGTTGTAAACTTCAAACCAATAAAAATCTTTGATCTTGAAAATTCAAGGAACAATTATTAACACAAGTCAAAATCCAAATCCAACAAATAGAGAAACTAATAAATCCAACACAAATAAATTAACAAACCAACAAACTAAAATTAATCCCAAGTCTGATTTCAGTTTCAAATTTTAGTCTCAAATCAGTCCTAAACAGACTCCAGAACGTTGTTACCAAAACCAACAAACAAATCTAATGAAAAGCACCAAAGACACAATATTTTCGAGAGGGGGGCTTGGAGAAAGAGGAGGAGAAAATTTGGAGATGGAGGCGCGCTAAAGATGGAGGATTTGGAGGATAATTTGAAGCTGGAGAAAAGATGGAGAAGAAATGGAGGTTTGGAGAAAATGATTTATATCTCAAATATGATTTGTTTGGAGATAAAAGACAATTTTGTCATTTTGCCTTGCAATTAATGGTGTTAGCAATTCAAAATTTGAAAACTTTAAATTATCCTAAAGTTTTCAAATTTTGAGAAGTGACAAAACAAACTGTAAGATAGTATAATATAAACGAGTTTGAAATGAGAAGTGACTTCTATAATTACTCATAATATTTTTCGTCACGAGTTTCTAACTGAAAAATGAGTTTTATAGTGATTACAGAGTATTTGTTTTGAAAAAAATCATGGATGATCATGTGCATTGAATGATAGTTTCATAGGAATACATGCAAGTTCTGGTGAAAATCTGATGTGGAGCTTCCGGAACTCAAGAAGCCGTGTCTATTTCGAAGGTGTAAGGAGGGAACATAAGCAACGACCGAGTCAAAACGTGACAGAAAGCCAACAACAAGTCATCGAAACGACATAGTTTTGCTTAGGCCACAGTAGGCGCGTAGAGTGTACCCGTCCACCCATTCATTTCAGAATTCAGATGACCTATATCTACGCACACTGTAGCAAACCAATACACACAGGCAGACACAATACCGCTCCTTCCCTCTTCTCCCCTAATTCATACCTTTCTCTCTTTCTCTGTCTCTGCCACCCACTTTCAGTTGATCACTAAACTCAGTCTTCCATATTTGCTTCATCTCCATCTTCACTCATCAAAGCGTCAATTTGAGGATTCGAGCTACATCGAATCCTCAATTGCTTGTCGCTTCCCTCTGCTGCTTCCCAAGCCTCTTGTCACTGCTTCGGCCCCCGATTCTCAACTGGCTTCATCTTCCGATTTCTCGGACCTGGATTGATAATACTAAGGCATTAAGTCGGTGTTTTATTTTCTCTTCTGCTCGGACCTAGGGTTTTGAAGCTCGATATTCGAAGTTTCTCCCAAAGCCTTGGTTCAGTTCGGGTGGGCCGGGAGGGGTTTAGGTGTGGTTTTTGCGCGGAAATCGGAGCAAAAATCAGGAACTGTGTTTTTTCCTTTCAGTTTCGGATAGTATCGGACTCTGTCTCGGCTCGGGATTATCTGGCGAATCCTAGGGTTTAAGTCTCTGTAGTGCTTTATTGTTGTTGGCAGATTGAAGTTGAGCTAGAGAATGAGAGTTAAGACGGTTTAACTGGTTTTTGGGACGCCATGTTCAGTTAATTATTGTGTTGCTGGTTGATTAATTGAAAGAAATTGCTGCTTCAATTGAAAAAAACTAAGGATTTTGGGGTTGGTGTTGGAGTTGGGGGATATTTTTGTGTATGGTATTTGACGGAGTGTAAAACTTTAAGCTTCTACAAGGATGGATATTGATACGGTGGGGGATGAAATTTCCTTGGACCCTGAACTGTTGCAACTTCCAGAGGTATCTTCATTTGTGCTTAAAACAAGCCCTCAACTCGTTGAGGATCTGTACAATCAGTGGCTTTCACTTCCAGAAACTGGCCGACTGGTACTAATTGCTACATTTTATTTTTCTAGTTTCAGATTCTCTTCTATATTTATGGTTTAGTGTTAATCTTGCTTTAGTGCTTTCGGGGATGCCTTGGTTTAACCTTTCTGTGATATGTTTTTAGATGCCATTTTCATATCTTAGCTGTTGAATTTGCATGTAAGTTGTCGCCAAATCAATGGTTAGAATGATAGACAAACTGCAAACTGGGCTAAATAAAAGGATTGAATGAATGGTAAATACATTCTTTCTGAGTGAGGAGAGATCTAAGTAAGATGCAAACTTTTTGAGTTTTTGAAAAGATCTATTAATATGTCAATCTTATTAATAAGGTTTGACTTTCACCTTTATATGTAACTTAATATTTTTATAATCAACAATCTCTCACACGTGTGAACCTCACTTTACTTTTTACTTGTGCTCGACACACGCATAAGAATAGATTTTCACTTCAACCCTCTCCATCATGTGTAAGTTTTTTTTACTTGTAGACTTGTATTTTCTGCATGTTGATTAGAGACCATAAGAAGAGGTTACTCAAATGGAGGCCTGGATGAAACTTTGCCCTGATACTAGGCTATGGCATTGGTACCGACATGCGTACGACACACAAATCTGTAATTAAAAAAAATCTGACACATCCCCGATACGCAATTCCCTGCTTCTTCTTTTTTATTTTTTTTCCTACTAAAAACATTTCTTTTCCTTCCACAAAAGCCTTATATATAGTCTCCAGAATGAAGAGTCTTCAAATGTAGATGATCTGATGAAGAGCAAAAATTGAATGAGGTGCGCCTCAAATAAAGTAGAGGCCCGTATCTCAGAGGCCTCAACAGAACGCCTCGTCTCAATGATTTTAAGGCTCTAGTGTGCGCTTCATGTCTCAGATGACCTTTGCACACTCCTCAGGAACTGTTTAAAACAAAGATCTCATGTCTGTGTTGTGTGTTGTGTCCAAATCAGTGCTTCTTAGATTGATGAAGTTGAAACTTTGTTCTCTATATAACTGTATACCTTTTTAATGGCATACGCATATCAGAGTACCAAATTAATGAAAAAACTAGTATCTGAGGCTTGTTTTATTACTTAAAAGTAATGCAATATTCCTTCATAAAAATGGCTGGAATGCTTAGATTTATTGTTGGCTACTTGCTTAAACCAATTCTATTTTCCAACTTAGCTCATGGTTTTATTTTGTTTTATGACTTATATTTCCTGCAGAACTTCTCTTAAAATGAAATTTTATTATGCCCTTATTAAGATGTACTTGGTGACAATAGCAGTTTTAGTTATCGCCGTATTTTGTTAAGGTTTACTAAATATTTACATTTCAGTTGTTCCAACAGCTAGCTAGAAACTCAATACCACGTAATCTGGTTAATTGCTATCCTGAGTAGACAGAGTTTTGGGACATGACACCTTTCTTAGGGATCTTGATTCTTGAGCTTTCTTAGCAGAAACTTATTTATGAACATCTTAACATGTTCTATCTCAGATGTTATTTCAAATCTGCCTTTTGTCTGGTTTTAAACATATAAAGAGTTTACAGGACCTTAGGCACAATTATCTCCATTGCAATGCTGCATGTGTCACTGGTTGCAGGCATTAGGCAACTCTAACACTTTGGTGCTGCTGAGACAATCTGTGTAGATCAAGAAACTAAAATCATATAATGTGGAGATGTCATAGTTGATTCCATTCATCAAGTATCCATTATTTCAGCTGCCTAATGATTGGAAAATCATTTATTTATTAATAACCAATTACTCGTGACTGACTGTCATACCATGTTATGCACTTTTATACTGCTGTTCATAGCCTTCTCTTTCTTGAATTTTTTTTTCTCTTTAGTGGAATGTTTCTTAAGCATTTTAAATTCATAATATACTAGGCATAGTATAATAGTATCAGGTTTAGCTTGCACTTGTGATATATAAGATATATATGTTGTACTTGTAGTCTTGTACCCTTGGAGATATCAATACTGAGAAATTATCTTTTGCATTTTACTGCGCGCAATCTTCAAGTGTTTCATTAACCTCCCTAATTCACTTCCTTTTTTGGTCAACTAATTCTTCATTTCATTTTTTTGTTTTGTTTTTGTTTTCCATATTTGATGTGTGCAGGTGAAATCCTTGATTGATGATGCAAAGCGAGGCACTGCTTTTAGTGCCATTGGGAACTCTTCTACTGCTAATGCATCGGGAGGCAATCAATTACCTTCCATGTTTCCTACTGGCAGTGCACCTCCACTTTCACCAAGAAGTTCATCGGGTTCTCCTCGCACATCAAAGCACAGATTGAGCCCTTCTTCACTGAGTTCTCCGCTAAAACTAGTTAGCGAGCCAATGCAAGAAGTCATACCTCAGGTTTGTTTCACTTTAGACTTCAATTGTGGGGTTTTGCTTGTAAATTTCCCAGTGCTGGTTGTATTGTGTTTGAGGATAAATGTGTATTGTGATCTCTTGCAGTTTTACTTTCAAAATGGCCCTCCTCCACCTAAGGAAATTAAAGAACAATGTCTTGCTAGAATTTATCATATATTTAATAGTGGTTTGGGTGGAATGCAAGTTAATGGTAAGTTGCATTTGATGCAAGTATTTTCTTCCATCTAAGTTTTTTTTTTTTTCTTTTTTTTTTTCATGGGAGATGCAAGACACCTTAAGAAAGATTAGTTCTTACTAAACAATATTAATTTGCACGATTCTTTTTGGTGATGCAGAATTCAAACTGGTTACAAAGGAAATATGCAAATTACCATCATTTTTCTCCTCTGCACTCTTTAGAAAAATAGACATTGATGGCACCGGGATGGTGACCAGGTATGTACTCATCATTCATTTGAAGAATTTAGGCATCAATTCCATGAGTCTTGAGTTGTAGAGCGGTATAGAGTATCTAAATTTGGACGTGTCACTACTGTTACTTGGACATGTGGTATAACAAGTGATGTTTATATGATATTGAATTATTCATAACAAGGGCTTGGTAGATTATAGCTACCAAGTTTAAGACTTCGGGTTGTTAAAGAGGCCTTAAGAAGGAGTAGGCTTTGATTCCATGCGAAGTTTGTGAGAAAAACGATTCATATTATTCACTATGGGGGAAACCCAATTTATAGTACTAATAGAGTAAATCAAGATCAATCAAAGATCCTGAAAATCAGCTCAATGTAAATAAATAAAATCCCTAAAACTGTGCTAACCAATCTCTTATGTCCTAATTTTCAGCTTGCAATTTTGTTTTCAGGGATGCATTTATCAAATATTGGGTTGATAGCAATATGATAACCTTGGATACAGCAACACAAATATTCAGAATTCTTAAGCAGCCAGACTGCAGATACCTTACTCAGGTTTGTCTTGCAGGCCTAACTTGTTCCTAGGGAATATGGGCCAAGACATTGCAGTTTGACTGGTGTTAAGTCACTGTGCCAACATGACCAGCTTTGTTGGATGTCTTCTGCAGTTTACATTCTAATTATTTTCTAAATTTTCTGTTATTGGACCTAAAATCAGGTTGACTTCAAACCTGTTCTGCGAGATCTTTTGGCAACCCATCCAGGGTTGGAGTTCTTACAAAGCACTCCTGAATTCCAAGAAAGATATGGTATGTGCTTAACTGATGGTGCTTTGATATATTGCCAATCTTACGCATTTTGGTTGAACTTACTCATGTACATGTTTTTATCTTCTTTTAAATTAGGGATAATTACGGATTACTACCCACATATGATGTCCTAGAACACATGACTACACTTTTCAATTTCCATAACATTTTACTACATATCTATGATGTCCTAAAACAAATGACTACTTTTCAACAGTCATAACATTTCATTATACATCTATGATGTCCCAAAACATATGACTAAACTTTTCGATTCCATAACATTTTACTACCCACCATGTTGTCCCAAAACAAATGCCTATACTTTTGTATTTCCATAACATTTATACCTATATGTGTTCACTTCTTCCGTATATTAATTAATGAAAAAAATTATTAGCTCTCTTTATGTAGTATCCAATTTTACTATAATATTTTTGATTCGTATATGATATTTATGACATCATGATTAAAAAAGAATGATTCATCCATTAAAATTCACGATTTATGGATGAAGTGAAAACATATAAGGTTTAAATGTTGTGAAAATAAAAAAGTGTAGTAATTTGTTTTGTGACGTCATAGGTGGATAGTAAAATGTTATGGAAATCAAGAAGTGTAGTTATGTGTTTCGGAACATCATTGAAGGCAGTAAAATGTTATGAAAGCTAAAAAGTGTAGTCATGTGTTTTGAGACATTAGAGGTGGTAGTAAAATGTTATGGAAATCGAAAAGTGTAAGTCGTGTGTTTTGGGACATCATAGATGAGCAGTAATTTGTAATTATCCCTTTAAATTATTCATTGGGATTGTCTTTATGTTTGGTGTGGTGGTATTATAATTTACTAGGGTCCTACTCTTTCACCTAAAATCTTTATGGTAATTAGTTTATCAATACGGTAAAAAGATGATAGATACTGGGTTCACACTTCAGACCCCATGATAACCTCATTAGTATATAGTTCATTTGCTTTTGGGACCCACCATGAGTGGGTCCTACACATGAGGGGGATGATGGAGTAATTCCAATAATTACATTGCATCATAAGCTTACCTTTTCGTGTAATCAGCTGTTCTATGTGTTTCTCAGTTCTAATCTGAATTCTGCCAGCAGATCATTCAATATGTCTCTTAGTATCTATAACATTCTATGAATTGGTTCGAAATCTAGGTTGGATTAAGTAGGATTGTAGGAGATAGGTTGGTTCAAGACCTGAGATGTATCATGGCTGAATATCTTTTCTATTAGTTTGGTGGTGATTCTAGTGAATGAAGTATCTTCTTCAGAGAGTCACCCTGTATGCCTGTACCACTTGATGCTATTTCTAGTATGTAAGCTGATACTGTATATTACTGTCGGTAGTCTATATGCTTCTTTTCCAAAAAAAATTGAAGGGTTTTAGTTGTCATCCAAGTCAATTGTCAATCTCATATATATTCTACTATTTGCCCTCATTCCATATTCCTGAACTTGGATATTACTTCAGAAGTACAGCAAATTGCAGTGTTTTTGAAAATTTACCACAAAAATAAGTAATAGTAACTTTAACATCTCACTTTTGGAATTACGTGAAAGTACTTACAAGAGGTTATGTTTGAAGTTTTGAAAACCAAACAAATTTAGAATGTTCAAGTTTGTTAAAATACTGTAAGAATATATCTTTTGAGCTAGAGGGATGAATATTTTGTAGTTTCTGATAAAATAAAGTCTGGTCATTTGAAATTGTATTAACTTGTCGTTTATTCCGTATAGACGTGCAATATGTTTTACAGATTCATTTAATTTAACGCCACTACTCTTTGTTGACAACATTTAGATTTACAATTTTAAAATTACTGATATTGGCCAATATAAATTTCTGTCGGAATTGCCCAGCTGAAACTGTTATATACAGAATATTTTACTACATCAATAGATCAGGAAACGGCCGTCTTAGCCTCAGGGAGCTCAAACGTGGAAATTTAATTGCTGCAATGCAACATGCAGATGACGAAGAGGACATTAACAAAGTTTTGAGGTTGGTTTGCCAATAGATTGGTCTATACGAATATATGCAAAATGTGATTTCACTATGGCATTCCTATAATTTCTTTTCTTGCTTGGAGTTCTAATAAACTAAGGTTGTGTTAGTGGATTTTTATCTAGCTTGATGTTCATTGGCTACAACCACGTTTAGCTATAAAATTGGCAAACATGATTAAAACTGAACTGTAGCAAAATAGAAAAACTCAAGTTCACGTAATGACTGAACTTATCTTCAAATCAAATTGTGTTACGTAGAGGTCAGATTTCATGTAGCAGCGCAATATGGTAACAAAAGCATGACAAAGTGACACCCAACTACAAGTATTCTCTCTGTTTTGTATGCTTCAATGAAAAACATGAAAAAATTTCTAATTTTTTCCGTAATAGATCTCTCTCTTTTTTCCCCTCCTAATTTCAGGTATTTTTCTTATGAACACTTCTACGTTGTGTACTGCAAATTCTGGGAGCTGGATACAGATCATGATTTCTTGATAGACAAAGAGAACTTAATAAGATATGGAAACCATGCCCTTACCTACAGGATTGTGGATAGAATATTTTCACAGGTCTGTTGTAGTTGTAATATCTTTAATACTTTGGAGCCGATTAAGTTTGGTGTTACGTGATATTTCCCCAGATGGGGTTTCATCTTTGGTCACACTGTGTTTCGTCGTCTTCTCAGGTTCCCAGGAAATTTACTAGCTCAGTGGAAGGGAAAATGGGTTATGAGGACTTCGTTTACTTTATGCTGTCAGAAGAGGATAAATCATCTGAGCCTAGTCTTGAGTACTGGTATAGTATGGTGGTCTGCTATTTATTCCTAGATGGTGAATCTTTCTTATGCTGTGCCTGTTGGTTTTTATCTTTCAACCTACCAAATAAAAGGAGAGAGAGGGCTGCCCAACAATTTATTATGAAATTGATATTAAGCCAGTTTTTTTTTTTTTTTTCATTATGAAAAATGATACTGGAACTTGTGGAATGGAAAGTTGATGATATGCTGCTAACCTTGATGCATGTGAAAGCTTGCTCTCTGAAAATTTGTTGTTCTCTATTATCAAATGCACACTGTTTATCTGATACATGTTGTATACAGGTTCAAGTGCATAGATTTGGATGGAAATGGAGTACTCACACCCAATGAAATGCAATTCTTTTACGAGGAACAGCTGCATCGAATGGAATGCATGGCCCAAGAACCCGTCCTCTTTGAGGATATTCTATGTCAAATAGTGGACATGATTGCACCAGAGGTATGAGATTAGCCAGTTGATGATCACCTTTTCTCTTTTTTTGGGATGTGATACTCACCTTTTTTGCAGAGGGAAGATCGTATAACATTACGGGATTTGAAAGGGTGCAAACTTTCAGGAAATGTTTTTAATATCCTTTTCAATCTTAATAAATTTATGGCCTTTGAAACACGCGATCCATTTCTCATTCGCCAGGTACATTAAGTTATAGTGAGGTTCATTATATTTATAAACTTGGTATTGGGAATAGAATAACTGACATGTGTGGCGTGAGCAGGAACGTGAAGATCCTACTTTGACCGAATGGGATCGCTTTGCACATAGAGAGTATATTAGGCTTTCTATGGAAGAAGATGGTGAAGATGTTTCAAACGGAAGTGCAGAAGTATGGGATGAATCACTTGAGGCTCCCTTTTAAGTAAATCAGGTGAGTTTTATCTGTTAGCCATCCTGAGTTCTCATGGAAGTCCTTGGATACAAAACAATAAAATAAAAAAATACTTACTCCATCTCAAAATGAGTGTCCAATTTCTCTTAAATAATTTTCTCAGTATGAGTGCTCACTTTCCTTTTTTAGTTTAGCTAGTTATGCATCCATTAGCAACAATATCCCTAAAATAAGTTAGTTAGAAATTAGAACTTCTTGAATTTGTTTCAGTAAGAGCCCATGGGAGTTATAAGGGGAAAAGTCTTAACCTTAATCAACTGATGTTTAATTTTACAGAGATGGAAAAGTGGACCCCTCATTTTGGGACGGATGAAGTACATGTAGTTTGATGCAACACTTAGAGTTCTATTTTAGTTTGGTATATTTAAAAATTTGCTTTTT
The DNA here is from genome assembly GCA_036897405.1 of Pelargonium myrrhifolium. Classification (NCBI taxonomy): domain Eukaryota; kingdom Viridiplantae; phylum Streptophyta; class Magnoliopsida; order Geraniales; family Geraniaceae; genus Pelargonium; species Pelargonium myrrhifolium. Next base: position 10,328 of record JAYMTK010000991.1, read on the forward strand.
ATTCTGTAATGCGTGAATAAAAATGCTAACTTCGGATATGCTTAAGCTAGCTGGATCATATCCTTTGTCATTCAGTTAATTATTCTAATAAATTAGAAAAGGTGTACTCCCTTCGTCGCAAAATGAGTGTCCACATTCTCTTTCTTGCAAAACTGAAGAATAATTTAACTAGTGTTGTTACTGTTCCTCATGTTCTCCCACATGGTTGTATCGCGTGAGGTTGCAATTTTTAAATTAGTAGAACTTGGAAAGATGTTAGTGAAATTAGGAAATATATTGTCTTTGGGAAAGTTTAGAAACAATTCATTCGCATCAATAATATAAACGTCACATGTTACAACAAACTCAAGTGGCTCCAAATAACTTATCTTAGGGATATTATTGGTAATTCATACATATCTTACTGAAATGAAAATAGACACATTTGATGGTACAATTTTTGGAGAAAGTATACACAGGAGTATATATCTTTGAAACAATGTCTCTATGTTCTGCTTCTGGAAAATTAATTTATGTTCTCTGCATCTTATTGTGTGCCTTTCTATGTTTCTGTTTGTCTGTAGGATAGCACTTGATACTTCTCCAGTAAAGCATTGAATGAGGGATACCGATTGTATGAAAATGCTTTCAAGTCATTGACTTTGAGCCTCACTGTAACTAGTTTCAACTTTCAAGCTGTCTCATGACTCTGAGCTGGACCATTAACCGTTACAATGCTGCAACTCAAGGGTGCTGAATTCTACTGTGAAGATTTCTTGTCTGAAATATGAATTATATTTTTGTTTGCAAGGAAAGGATTGCTTGCTGACTGCCCTGCCCGCCTTGTAGGTAAAAATGGTGTGTACTTGTAGAGTGTTTATTTGGGTAGCAAAAATGATTTCATTTCTGTTTTTTTTTTTCCTTGGCCCGGTTTCTCTGTTGGGAAACTCACTAGTCCTCCTGTAAAACTAAAAGCAGGACATCCGATTCCTTGGGTATTCATGTACTGTTCATATGTTATTTTGTACATTGGGATTTGTTATCGTGAGAATAGTTGTGAAGAAAAGGTGGAATTTTTGGCACATATGGTATGTTCTTTTGGATGCTTGATTTGAAATTTATGTTTTAAATGCAAATATAATGTTTGAAAACTCGTAGAATTTTAAGTGGCAATGTAAAGTTGTCATTTTGAATTTCATATTATAGATGTTTGAATTGTTATTAGATTCGAGTAAATCGGAATTTTAATGTTTTCTAAACACCTCTCTATGAAAGATAGTGGGCTCGAATCTGATTGGGTGAGGCGGTGAGGAATATTGGGAAGATGGGAGAGTTACCTCTATAGACATGTTTTGAATTCTATTAGATTTGAGATAAATCAAAATTTGATTGTTATTCAAACACTTCGTTACCATTGGATCTATTTTATTTAAGATTTGGGTCTACTCTAAATCTCCCTCATCTTGAAAATTTCTTCAGAAAAAAATGTTCACATTTGAATTGTCTCAAATTTAACATCTCATACAAAATGTAAACACAACATTATTTTAGTTATGCAATTCATTCTCTCATCTTCAAATTCCAATTTAAGGATTGAGATGTACCTAGTTGTATGTGTGAAAATTGAATATTTATTACTATTACCATCGAAAAACAAATTGCTTTTGTGGTTGAGAACACAATGCTTGTCTAGATTGACGATTCTTTGCATGAATTACGAATTTCAACATCCAACATGAATTACATTCAAGGATCCATCTCGTCAACCTCTAAAAAACACCTGAATGTCTTAGAGACAACATGCCATAACCTTTGATGTAGTAGTACTACAAGCTCCATTTGTGAAGCAACCATACGTGAGTCGCCTCTTTGATCAGAAATGCTAAAGTTAAATGCAATTTGAAGTCAACACGACGACAATCATATCATAAATTTGTACTCCTGCTTAAATGTAAAGAAAGATAATAAGGAATCATCCTCTAAGTTTGAATAAAAATGTAAAAATAAATAATTTTTAATCAATCACTACATAAAACAATCATATAGAAATTCCATAATTGATTGTTCTTTCTATTGACCATTAAGTCATCCAAAACACGCTAAAAATCAAGTATCAAATAACATGTTCCAAAATCCCAAGGAAGAATTTAGAGATGAAAATATTTAGGATGCACTTTCCTTCTTAAGTTTGGCGAGCTCCTGCCGAATGAGTCCACCTCTCTGCAAAATAAACCAAAATATAAGGGCTTCTTCGGCGGTGGAATATTCTCTAATTTTCCAGAATTTTTTACAAAAAAAATGAAATATGTTCATTTGTGAGGTTTTCACAAACACACAAATTAGAAAATGGTTGGAAACCCAAATTTTTTCTATTTTTCCAAAATGCCAGACATGGAAAACAAAATATTGATGTTTACCAAATGACACACTCAGTTTTCAACTATTATATCTATAGCACTCAATACATCACTCTAAATTTTGAAAAATAAGTCTTCGTCATTATAGGTCCCAGAACTTAGAAAATTCTCTCCCATGTACATACAAACCTTGGGCATTATTATTATTTCATTAACAACTTAGAATGCTTTGTAATTTTGAACAAATAAAGATGTCTGCAGTTGTGTATAAAAAACTGAAACAGAAAATTGAAATATACGGACAACAAACAAGAAATAGTACAATTGAACATGTTCTTATTTATTTAACTTTTCTAATGTTTCCTTGGAAAGGAAAAGAGAACCAGAACAACAACTAGAAAAAGAAATTGTTTTCTAGTTCTATAAATGAATTAGTACTAGAACTTGATATTAAAAAAACATCAAGATATAGTGCTATAAATGAATAAATAAATAAATAAAACTCAAATTGAATTCAAATTATTTGAAGAATTTAGTTTGGCATCATAGGTGGGCGAGGCTAAACACCAGAAACAGAAATGAAGCAAATAATAGGAATTCTTACTAACCTTGATCTTTGCCAGCATCAGTTTGAACCTATCAAAATCATTGAGAGCAGCCCTGCGCTTCTGCACAATTAGCTTCCTGCCCCATGAACTGTTCTCCCATTTGTTCTTCACATCTGCCGACAAAGTAAGGTAAGACACACATTAAGAAAAGAAAAGAGCCAAAAAGGAGGGGGAAAAAACAACTTGCACTTACCAGCAGCTTCCATAGCTTCAATCAGAGTCTTCTTTTTTGGAACCCTCTTGATATCAATCTTGATATCAGTGAGAGAGAGTCTCTTGAAATTCATTTGGCTACGAACCATGTCGGGAGCATCGACAAGAGCCTATTATGTTTGAAGACCATAATAAATCATAAGTAAGATGAATGATAGTTTTTCTACTTGTAAATGAGGCTTCAGAATGAAAAATTGAAGCGTTTCAAGGACAATATAATGTACCAAAGGGTTGATATAGTGCAATTCATAAACAACAAAATAAAAAAAGTTTAACAGAGGGCTAAATGCAGGTGCACTCAGCTGAAAGTACATAAACTTGGGTTCCAAATTCAAGAAATATATGATAGTGTAAGTTGAGACGTGTTCATACAAGTAATAAATAAATCAAATACTAGTCTCTCCTCTCTAATTGTATTAGAAATTCTATTAAACAAGAAACGTAAGAAACAAATAGTGAATAACTGGTTAATACACCTAAATGCTTAAATAAACTACATAAACACACAAAGCAATCCTGAATGTTACCTGAAATCTATCATTCATTTTTTTGCTTCCAACAAGTAAATAGATGAAAACCACATAGATAAATATGGGTGGTTCAAATTTCAAAACCCTTCATATGAATCATATCCCAGGGTCAAACTACAACGAAGTATAGGTTCAGCTTTGAGAAGAAATATGATACTCTGGAAACTACAGAATGCATTAATATTCACTCCTTTAGTCCCAAAATGAGTACAAAAATTAAGAAAAAGTAGGTTAAGGTCGAACTTTCACTCTTATTTCTTCTACTAACAGCCATTAACTAATATTGTTGCACATTCATGCAAAACCAAGTAGCTAAATAAAACTGAACATCATTTTATTAGGCAACAAGAAATTGAAATACCAGATATGAATTAGTATACCCTGTTTTGATCGATGACATCGACGATGACGACGAGCCTTCCGTAATCCTTCCCGTAGTTGACAAGAGCTACCCTTCCAATCTCGACGAACCTTTTGAACGGCTACAGAGACGCATATAAGAAAACAAAATTCAAATTCAAATTCAAATGCAAATGCAAAGCAGAAAAGAAGAAGAGAATATTGTTAGCTTACCATTTTCGGGGATGTTGGAGAGCAGCAGTGAACAGTGAGCTGAACTGAGTTCTAAGCTATTGCTAGGGTTGATTTTGATTTGAGACAGAGGTAGGGTTTTTATCACCTCCGCTAGCTTCTACGTGAAACAGAATGCACTCGTTTTCTACGATGGCAAAAAGGTAATTGCATATTACCCAATAAATTTTGGCATTTTTTTGTTGTTGAGGTTAAAACATATAACTTTTTGTTTTAAAACTCGATAATGGAGTACCCATGTTAACTGAATTTGCGTAAAACCGTGAACTTAACGGAATATACTTAATTCTGTTAGCATAAAATAGTTAAATATTTTTAATACTCAAAATACCCTCAATATTTTTCCCTTTTCATTCGCCAAAGCTTCGCCGGAAAAATAAAATCACCAAATCAAACCACAAAGGGTAACTATTTTGTAAAATTGAAGAATCATCAGATTTCTCTTGAAAAAATACATAGGATCAACTCAAAAATGACATAAAATAGACAATGAAAGACAAATTTATGATTTTTAATTTTTTTTTATAAATCTAGACTGAAATCGTCATTTTGAAACCATAAAACTTCATTATTTTTCGAATCTGAACCCAAATTCATGTTCTTCTTAAAAAAAAAAACTTGAAATCAAGTCATATATCACTAAAATTGAAACTCATTACACAAATTATGAAATTTTCTTCATTTTCAACTAATTTTTCAAAAAAGAAAAAGAAAAGAAATTCCAAACCAGATCTGAAAATGCGTCATTTTGTCAAGAAAATTTTATCTTTTTCGAAATTTAAAGCCATTATCATATTAATCTTGAAAAAATACATGAAATCAAGACCAAAATCAATCAAAGCGGACATGTGAGGTAAAAGTTCTAAATTATTCTTATTTTTTATTTTCTGCTTTCAATGACGGTTGATTTGAAAACTTGAAGTGCAATGAAGGGTAAAATGATCATTTTCACCAAAAGTTAACAAAGTTGATTCAGTTTAATCATTTATACAATTTAAGATAATACAGGTAGTCCGTTGTCGAGTTTTATAAGAGGGTGTTCATTTGTTTTAAGTGTATAATAGAGGGTGGTTTTGTGTAATTTTTCTCTCTTTTTTTAGCAGCAATACAATCAAATATTATTAATGTCAACCATATTGCAATATAGTTATAGCCCCTATCCCCCAATAACTGATCAAAAATGTATGAGACAAAGGTCTCATTGTGACCCTAACCCTACAAAAAATGCATAAACAAACCAGTTGTGGGCACTAATTTAGGACCTTCCCCGAGTCGATCTACTTGGCCCACCTAACTCTCATTGGTAACTTTATATAAAAACTACTCATTATGGTTCCCCTCGAGAAATCTTGTCCAAATAACTCTCCCGAAAAATTGAACTCCCCACTAATTCTTTTCTTCTACACGAGAGCCTTGTTACTGTTTCATCTTCTATTTTCAGTCACCCCCTTACTCATCACTGGCACCAATGTTCTCTTGTCCTTGTTGATCGGCTACAATTGCCAATCCTCCTCTTTACTCTGATCTGATCAAATCCACATACGGCCTCTGGTAGCCCCTTGCACTCCACGAGTCACTTTTAACCAACTTTCATATGTCATGTCATCTCCTACTCCCGGGGTTGCTTTTCTTAATTCACAATATTCGTCGTCGTGACCCAGAGTCCCATAGTAATAGCATATCAAATTCAACTTCTCGTACGTGAACTCCACCTTGTGGTCCTCTCCGTTTGAATTATGAACCATCATTTTCCTACATAATGACTTCCTCACGTCCACCGATGCGAATATAAGACTTTCAACCTTCCTTAGAGTTAAACAAATTTGATCCCGCAAAAATCTCAATAGCGTTCCCAATTATCCGGCATGCCTCATCCTTCCTACAACCCACCGGCAGTCTCCTCACCTGGACCCAAAAATTAAGGTGCCACAAGTTCACTGTCTATGGGATATTCTCAGGCTCCATAAATTTTCCTACCAGAGCATGCACGTTGAAAAGCCAAGGGCCATCATTAATGACTCGTTTCACATCTTCCTCGTTATGGAACTAAAAAAGAAATTGAGGTTGCTCCCCCTTCCTCCGCCGGAACCCACTACCTCTAAGGCTTGGAACACGAATGTTGGTATCCAAACAACCGAAGAAGTGTCTTGCATGTAAGCAAAATGGATTTGAGCCTCCGTCAGAAACCTTCCCACAACCACCCAAATTGTCGGTCCCTCCCTGCTAATCGGTGTCGAGATGAACCGGAAATCCACTCGGAACTCAACTTCCCCGCTCACCCTCAACTCCCTAATCTGCCTCTCTAACCTCCCTTTCATCTTCCACAAAACCCACATCCCCCCTACTGAAAACTAAAGAAGTAGACACATACACATGCACACTGATACTCCGCTTATAGTCGTCAGTACCCTTTACTTCTAAACCACTGTGGTTTCCGGCTATATAAGTCTTCCACGCTGCCATCACCTCCCTACAAACCCTAAACTATACATCTCAAAACTCCACAAAAAAAACTCCTAAAACTTAAGAGATTTGCTAAAGACAAGAGAAGACCACAATTTTTTGTTTTGTTTGAATTTTGACATCAATAGAATTGTATTTTTAGAACTATTTTGCAAAATAATTATTCTCAAACTTCTTGGGAGTCATTCCGTCTTTAACACCCGTCTGATTTTTTTTTTAATACGAAAAATACTCATGTTTAATAGCATATATATTAACCATAAGTGACACATGTATTAATTATTTTAAAAATTACTTTAAAAGTTCAAAAATTATTATCTAATTATGTTAAATAATGTTTACCTTAACAAAATAAACAATCAGTTAAATTAGAATAACTCATGCATAACCTCCATTCCACCCCACCTCGATCTCTAATTCAAACCCAAGCACAACCACCATCCCATGCAAAACAATAATCATCCAAACTCTCTCACCTATCTCCCTCTTCTCCCACCAGATGCGCATCTCTTCTTTAGGACATTTGTAATGTGCTGTGTGTTAGGATAAGATGTTTCGAGGAGGAAGCCATTGACCGGCTTCACGAGTTCGAAACCAACTTTCACAAGAACTAATTCCCCTCCTCCCGACATATTTGTCTTGCCAGGATCGCTATTGTCTTTAGAGATAAAGCCTAAAGAGTGGAGGAACATCATTTCAATGAAAGAATTTTTCATATGCTCTCATGACTGTTTTTTTGTCCTCATGGGTCTCTTTCACTTTTATTTCTCCTACTGTAGTTATTTTATAAAAATATCGTTTGCGGATAAAAAGAAAACTATTATGACTAAAATATTAAAGTTCAAGAGGTAAATGGTTTATTCAAAGTAGAATGTCTAAAAGTCTAAAACGATTTTTTTTTTTTTACAAATTTGGAAACATTTTTTTATCTTCAATCCATAAAACTTATTTTTAAATTTTCTCGCGCTAGAAACATATACTACGAAATGGGTAACCATTACCAAAATAAATAATTTATTTATTCATTCACCAAAAAATTTATGAACTAAAATGATTTATCCAATTCTTTTTTTTTTGAAAAAGTGTGCAATTGCACACCAGTCTTCTTCATTGATAAATAGGTACATCATTCAGGTATATTACAAATATACAAGCCTAATCTACCTATCTAACACATATCTGA
>JAYMTK010000992.1:0-18246 GCA_036897405.1 Pelargonium myrrhifolium
AAAGGAAACAAGACACTCATTTTGGGACAAAAATGCAAATGAAACAAGACACTCATTTTGGGACGGAGGGAGTATTTCTCTTACCTCAGATCCCCCACCCAGCTCAATAATCTGTTGTAGTCTATGAAGCAACAACACTCTCCTCCACTAGAGTATCGTTGCTTCATGCAAATTAGACACATTCAATATGAGAATTTAGAACAAAGAAAGAAATAAATCCAACATGTTTTTAATAAGAAAATATAATTTTTAAATCATTAAAAAATTCCTAAGACATTTTGTCCTTAGAATGTAATAACTTGGGCTTTTATTATCTGTTTGTGAGGGATTATTTTTGTAATTTGAACTTAAGAATATGGGTGGTAATTACTTTGGTTTGCTCTTTTATTTGAATTTATGTTAATAACTTCACTCACATTTTTTATTTGATTTCTTATTGGAAATGGACTTGTTTATTTATAAGATGTTAATTTGAATTGATATGCTATCAAGTTTAATTTCAATGCAATTGAAAATAAATACATATAATTGTTATGTCATATGTGTAAAATATATATCTATAATTAAAAATTAATTTGTCATAACGTATCTTGTATGTTTTTATAAAATGGAAATCACATTTCCAAATCAAGTCGCTTATCGGTACTGGTGCAACATGCAATTGACTGTTCTCTATAAAAGTAATATAGATAATGATGAAGACCCTTTAGTCTTTGAAAGTGACTGAAATATGGTGGTCAAACTCACCTTGTCCTAACCTGCTCACACTACATTTATCTTTATACATATTTTTAACATGTCACAAATATTGCATAGCACCTTGCTAAACTAGATACAAGCTTCACAGAATTATGACATCAGGTTATGCGAAGCATTATGGTCCGGTAGTAGGGCTGTCACACGGACCAGGCTTTGCCAATTGATGAGTGTCTGACTCATTTGAGGGTTCTACTCACATATCTAGTAGGTGGTTAAGCATTACATTTGAAGTAAGTCAATGGCTTGGAGCTATTCTTAGTTTCTGTAGATAGGTGGTAGTACCGGTTCAGTTTCTCGAGAAGGATACAAGCATGTTTTGAAAAGCTGCTGAAGCGCACTAGGTGCACCCTAGACCCTAACAAACATTGAGGTGCAGGTGAGGCCCTTGAGGCATGCGCCTCACTACCTGTTGTTGAGGCACAATTGAGGTGCACCACAACTAATTTTTGGCTTAAGAATAATGTCATATTCATTTCTTGTCTTACATAAGGGCACTTATGATGGTGTCTTTTCATCTTTCATAGTCCCAATTTACAAGACCAAAATATATTTTTCCTGTGAATTGAGGCTTCTAATAAGGTAACTCCTCATATTAGGGTTCCATAATTTAAAGTGTGTCTATGTAATTGTAATGCCAAAGGTTAACACCAGCAATGCATATTAAAAAAAGATGAACAAACCAACGACATAGAACCGGCACCAAACCAGCAGAAGAGAAAATGATAAATTTGATTGGTTATGGAGATGATAGGTTAGATAATGGTGTTTAATTGTTTATTATTTATATCATCTCAATAATTATTTCTTTTTTTTAACTTTTTATGAACATATTTTAGAAAGGTTTATGTTTAGATTTTAAAAAATTCAAATAATATTATAAAGTGTGTCTCACTTCATTGAAACCCACCCCACCGTGTGCCTTGCACCTAGGCTCCAGTGGACCCTAGCACCTTAAATGTGCTTTGCGCTTTTTAAAGGAAACGAGACCACTGAACGATGGAGTTGCCTTTCCTTCACACACGATAATTATAGTAATGGATAACTATTTGTGCCTCCACCCAAACAATGAGCTTAGTATACATGATGGCAGTTCATTGAAGTTGAACATATTTTGATGATTTTACTATTCTTATTTCTAAGCCTTCTGCTTATGCCTTTTCTCTTTACGCTATATATATTAAAACTTACCTGTGTGTCAAATTACTTCCTGGCTTTTGCTTCACTATAGTTTTCTTTTAACATTTCTGTTCTTACAGGTTATAGACGCATCTGCCAAAGGCAATATGGGACGCTTTATTAACCATAGTTGTGATCCTAATTGCCGTACTGAAAAGGTGAATGATAACTATGAGCTTCTTATTGTCATTCAGTCTCTGCATTATTGAGATTGTACTGTTTATATATGGGTGCTCAAGCACAGTAGGGAACCTTTTGGCCGGATCTCACCTAGAGACTAACTTGTCAACTTATTGTATTTTTCTTTCAACTTGCTGACTTACTTTCGTATAATATTCTCTTCCTTTTCCTCTTTTCTCGTTATACATTCTTGTGGTCCTCCACTTATTTTGAAACTTTCTGCTGGAGAATTCTAGGTTCGATGTAGCTTTTATGTCATTTTTTGCTCTTACTTTTTGTAGGTTTCACATAGCCGATCTCTATATGTGATTTCATATATTTTATCACAATAAATGTGAAGGGTGTTGCATAGAACATTTTTGAAACTAAGAGTGGTATGTGAGAAAAGATAATTATACCATGGACTCTATAAGATGATCAATGAGACAGTGATATTGATATTGCTTTGGAAGAGTGAATGTGCCAGTTAAAGGAATTTCTAGTCCGTCTTTCATTATTGAATCAGATTTGTAAATGGACGGGTTATTGTCCTTATGACTTTAATCATGGATATCCCAGAATGAGAAGATTGTGTGTAGTTTCCTGAAGAAAACTGTTTTGCTGATGTCGAACAGAAATATTCCAAGTGCTTCCGGGGGGCTGTCTTAAATTATGGTTTTGTGATGGGGTAGTTCAGGGCTTTGACATAGATGACGAATTTTAGGGTTTACAACATCTGCAGAAATTCTGATAGCAACAGTGATATATGATAAAAGGAGATTATACTTAGGCTTTGATGTGAATTTGGGTTCAGTAATGTGATGTCTCTTTTGGTGTTAGGGAATTAATGTGCTAATTCCCAAGGCTGCCCATTCTCTATTATGCATTCGAAGTTTGTATGCTGACTGCGGTAGTTGTGTCAGGACTCATCATTTCTCATATTTTTTCTTCACCTTTACAGTTTACTGAGTCTTTATTTATTTTATTGGGACAGTGGATGGTGAACGGAGAAATTTGCATCGGGCTTTTTGCACTGAAGAATATGAAGGAGGTAAAATCAATTATAGCACTGTTTTTCAAATTGAGTACAGTTTGTCATAGTATCATTGATCATGGCATCCTGGAGTTGCTTATTTTCTTCAAGACAATTACCTAGATTGTCACATGATGATCATGGAACCCTTCCTCATTTGGATAATTTTTTAAGAACAGATTACTCACTGCCCAACCCCTCAGAATAAGAGAAACAGAAACTGATCCTAAAAATATGTTGGTAGAAGGAAGTTGAGCTTGTGTAGACGATCCAGAAATGAATTTCATATCACTACATTAATATTGCATTTTGTGATTGAGAAAAAAGTCTGAACAGTTATTATCTGATTTATATGAAAGATACATATCATTTGTTAGCAATTTACCAAAACAGGGAGCTGTAATCTTAAGGAACTTTTTTATTTTGATGTCAGGGAGAAGAGGTGACGTTCGACTACAACTTTGTAAGGGTGTTTGGTGCTGCTGCCAAAAAATGCTATTGTGGTTCACTTCACTGTCAAGGCTATATAGGGGGTGATCCATCAAGTACTGAAATCATAGTTCAAGGTGACTCAGATGAAGAGTTCCCTGAACCCGTAATGCTGTTTGAAAACGGAAAAGGCAAAAAGAATAAGATTTCTAAGACCAAACGAACGCGAAAGGAAGAGAGTGTATTGAAAGCTCGAAACAAAATGGATGAATCCACAACTGCTGCAGGGCAATCACAGATCACCTCAGAAATTGACGACTCTGTGAACAGATCTGTTTCTGTAGTTACCCAATTACACAGTACGCCGGTTAGAAAAGTATCATCTTCTGCTCAAGAGGAAGTATCAGCTCAAACAGATGCAACTAGCAGCTCCATGTCATCTGTTCAAGAAGAACTTTTTATCGAAGATGATCCCTTGAGAAAAGCCTCATCCTTCATCCAAAAGTTGGATGAATCAACAGCAAAGCTCAGCAAATTGTTACCTAATGGTATTGATGATAACAAGTCCAAGTCTGAGACACTTGAGAAGCGAGTCTCTTCAAAATTGGCTCATCGCTTGAAAACTTCTCGTTCTTCCAGCTCTGTTAAGAAAGGAAAAGTTAATAGTGATTCCCAGAATGTCAGCAAACCCCAGGTGATTGTTGACAGGAATCAGTTACAGTACAAACCCAAGAAATTAGTGGAAGGGTCTGCCAATGGCCGTTTTGAAACAGGTTTGGGTTTTTCTAGCTTTCTATTTTGACAGTGAGAGAATGTGCTATGTATTTGTTTTGATGATTATTGCCCTTTTGTGCTTCCAGTTGAGGTGAAACTTAATGAATTGCTTGATGTTGATGGGGGAATAAGCAAACGCAAGGTAAGCAGTTTATTGTTATTCACTTTGTATTTGTTGCTTTCTGATTTAGGTAGGTAGAAGGTTGGCAGACATTGCCATAGATACTCTGCCTGTGGGTTTCTGCAAGGTTTATTGGTCTTTAGAATTAACAATGTATGCCTCATTGGTTTTTGCTGGTTGATCATTCAACATGTTTGGTTGACCTCAACTTTTTTTGCTCATCACTTTTCTTTGGCACACGAGGCTAGAGGGAATGACTTCTGAGCTTGCCATTAATTGTGCTGTAAAGTCTTCGATTTACTATCAAAGAGTGTTTTTTATAACTTTTTTTTTTTCTTCCTGTTTTGTTATAATTTTTAATTATTTTAATCCTATTACAGCTATGACACCAGAAGCACATGCATTTCATGTATCTTTTTATGAATTTTATCTAGATATTAGTTTTTGTTTACAAGACAAGTTTTTCTTATTACAGGATGCTCCTAAAGGTTACTTGAAGCTTCTGCTTCTTACTGCAGCTTCAGGGGATAGTGGCAATGGCGAAGCAATTCAGAGGTCAGTCAAGATTTGTCTCCATCTTCAGTTGTACTATGCATGGGAAAGTCGCTTCTTTCAGTTCTTTGTATATTTGTGACTATATTTATACAAGTCTTTCTCTCTTCTCCCTTTTCATTTGGCAGCAATCGAGAGCTCTCTATGATACTTGATGCGCTTCTGAAAACAAAATCGCGGATCGTGTTGATTGATATAATTAACAAAAATGGTAGTGTATCTCCAGTTTTGCTTATAGCATGGGTTCTATATTCCAATTTCATTTTATATTTCTTGTTATCCTACCTTTTTTTTAGTGATTAATATATTCCTCTGCAGGTTTGCAGATGCTACACAACATAATGAAGCAGTATAGAAGGGACTTTAAAAAGATTCCAATTCTCCGAAAGCTTCTCAAGGTGCACACATACTGGAACTGTTCTTTATCTAATTATCTGTGCTTGCTTATCTTTTATATAATGTCTTTCAGGATGCTTTAAAATGTTTAAATTACTTCAAATAATAAAAGATATGTGAAAATATACTGAATATACAATAAATAGTGCATAGTAAATCAGTATAGTACATCTATTTTTATTTATTTATGTAACATTAATTAATATGGCCTTTTACTATGTGTGTACTGTGTACATCTAAAATGTTAGTTGATAGCTTTGGATTATGCATGTACTTTATCTAGGTCAGTGAAGCTTTTGTCATAATCACGTATAAAAGTATATTCAGTTGTGGTGACTTCCATTTTTTGTGACTCAGCAACTCATCTTTCAACTTTTTAAATTTTATTCATCAAGGGAAAATAGCCACGCATCTTATAAAATTATATTACTCTTAGGTTTGCAAGATCTAATTCCAGGGATAAGAATAAGAATGCACTTACTTTTCTGTCTTTTTAAGGACATGAGTAAATGCTGTGGCATATATATCATACATTTGCGAGATTGTTTTCAATCATTTGCGTAGGTAGGAAGCAGAAGATAGTCAACGAGGACCTTTCATACTGTTGTATGCTTGGTTCTTTTTGAAGTGGAAATCTGGAATGGTGACTTGTATTCTGAATTTTGAACTAAGACAGTAGAGAGGCCTCTTCATTTCCAATATTGTTTGCATTTATATTTGTGGTAGAAGGCAAAAGGGTGTCAATAGAGTACCCTTTTTACTATACTAGACTCTCATCTCATTTTTTGAACCGCGATAAATTGTCAAAAAGGATGTATGGACATGTGGTCCATCTAAATTGTTAGATAAAGCCAAAATTCAATAATAACAATAGCTGCCATATTGTTAACGGAAAAAGAAAATCATTATGTTGTGTTTAAGATGTCCTGTCTGTTGTGTTTTGAATGATGAACTAAATCAGTTCCAAAATAATTATTGCACTAAGTGACAAAATTATTGGGTACAATCCTACTAAATTGGTTTTATATGAAAGTATGAATTGATGCGTGAGTAATACGACTCTGAAGATATTTATTGTGTTGTCACACGTAGTGTTTAACTAGAAATCTAGTTTTGAAGTGTTAGTAGTGAAGTTCGACATGTATGCAGAGTGCAAAATGCATATATTAATTGCTTAATCTGAATATCAAAATATTTTAAGAGTGTTTAAGAGACTTATTTTAATGGTGTATTCAAGAGTTTGGTCTGTATAGAGAAAATAAATGAGTGATACGACGTGTTGTCAGAAGCAGTGTTTTAACTTGAATTCTAGTTTCGTTGTCTTAGTAGCGAAGTTTGACGTGTAAGCAGATTGCAAAGCGTTTATATTGAATGTCCTAATTTGAATGTAATATTTTAAGAGTGTGTCCAAGAAGCTGGTTTTCTATTTGGTTGACTTTGAACTAATGCTTGGACCGTATTTGATGATTGGTAATTCCCTGACTGTTTCTAGAGATACCAAAGTATAACAGGAAAATTATGCTCAACAATTCAAACCTTAACATGCTGCTGGCTGATCGTTTTATGCAGGTTCTAGAGTATTTGGCTGTCAGGGAGATACTTACTCAGGAGCATATTAATGGTGGTCCTCCTTGTCCGGGAATGGAGAGGTGCATTCTTCTATATTCATTTTTCTTACCATTTGTTTCACTGTTCTCAGAGAGAAAGGGCAATGCCCCCCTTCTTTTTACTTACCTTTTTCTGTATATTTTTTTCACAACCAAGGGATGTAGTAAATTGTATTGATTGTGTGTCGGATGAAACTCAAAATGTTTTTTTTTGGTCTCCATTTGATTATGTCAGACTTTTCAGAAGTACTCATTGGAACAGTGGTGTTCTCTCTGTTCATGTTGTATTGTTGGGTGTGTGCACACACACATACACTTGAATAAGTGGCTTCATTTAGCTTAAATTCTCCTTCTTGTTCGTATCTATCGTACTAACTATTTGAATGTCAAACTTCTGCAGTTGGTGTATTAGAATGATAGTTATATCTTATTTTGCATTCTTGCAGTTTTCTCGACTCTGTTTTTTTTACATAGACATTTGACTAAAAAGTGTCTTCGTATGCAGCTTTAAGGAGTCAATACTGTCACTGACAGAGCATGATGACAAACAGGTATATCTGTGTTTTGTGTTTAATTTGGTTTACCTTGGAGCCTATTTTCTCACTTCATAAAATTCTAGCCAGTTTTCACTGTACAATTGAACGTCTAGCTCTGCTTTGAAAAGAGAGCTTCTCATTTGTTATTTGGCTGAAGTACCATAGTCCAATGTTTGAGGTTATTTTCACTCACCATAATTGATTGTTAATTTAATATTTCCTGACTTTTTTTTTTTTTTTCCTGCGTCTGTGCATTTGTTTGGTGATGTACAATGCTCAAAAACCAGGAGCAGGCAATATAGTAAACACTATGGTGACACTTTAGTTTCTAGACTGGCAATTATTGTGCTTCATGTATACTACCTCAGTTCATAACAAGTGTCATTTCAGTACATTTTGCAATTTTAGTTTGTCTTGTATATACAGAAATGAGAAAGGGAATATATTTAGATATGATATTCACAGAATTTAAGTCATTTTGGTAATATCTGTATGGAAAATTTTCTGTTATTTATTTTCATGTTCTCCTTTTGTCCATGCACCCATATTTGGATGCATAAAATCATGTGACAATCAATTTATTTCATTTGTAGGTTCATCAAATCGCAAGAAGCTTCCGAGATAAGTGGATACCTAGACAGATTAGAAAACTTGGCTATGGAGACAGAGCTGATGGACGAGAGTTTCACAGGGGTCCAAACTATAATAGGTTTTCAGCATCACCAAATGTTTGGCAAGATCAAGGTGTGAGGCATACGGAAGCAATAGATTGTGTTAAGCAAGCGATGCCTGCGACAGCTCCAGTGGGTTCTGGTGTTCAGGAGGGCTCTTCTGCTCAATGTATAGATGGTAGCCTAAGCACTGGGACGAGAACTCGTAAGCGTAAAAGTCGATGGGATGAACCGGCAGATGGCTACCAAGATTCTAGATTGCTACAGCAGTGTGAAACTAGCATACTAGCACAGATAGGTGATGTGGTGAGCAGCAGAGAGGAAAAAAGTTGCCACCCGAATAATCGCCAGCTAGATGAGACTTGTACGTCTGATGATGAACGGAGTAACATCCATGATGATGCTCCACCGGGGTTTTCATCTCCCCTTAAACTTCCCATGGCTCCATCTAGTGGCAGTTCGTCAACTTCGATTGATCTCCCTCAAACAAAACTCCACTGTCTAAAGTGTCCTGAGGCTGTTATTGGTCGATTACAGGGAAGATTTATTTCTCGTAGGCCTGTTTCATATGGAATTCCGGTAGACATCTTAACACAATTTGGAACAACCCGGCCGGAAAATGTTGAGAGTTGGATTACTGCTCCAGGCATACCCTTCTATCCTTTCCCACCATTGCCTCCTTGTTCCCGCAACAAGAAAGGCTCTGACCCTCAGCCGTCTCATGCTGTTGGCGCTGACCCTATGAGCATAGATGCAGAAGAAAAACTAGACCCTTCGAGCCCAGCCACTCCAAACACCCAAGCAGCCAATCAATCGAATGTGGACATTCCTGGTGCGCAGAACCAACGTTCTTTGAAACGGGCTAGGGATACGCATGATTTGGGGAAGAGGTATTTCAGACAGCAGAAGTGGAGTAACTCAAAAGTGCCCCCTTGGCTTTGTAAAAGGAACGGGTGGGGATTTGGGAATAACTCCAGAAACGGGATGTGCAGCGCCGGCGTAGGAAACGTAGAAAATGAATTCAGAAATATCAACAGTTCGGAAGGTATGAACTGTAGAGTGGAGAAAGCTGGTAATAATTGTTATCCGCATCCACAGCACCAAAACCACCATTGATTTATTTAAAAAGAAACACAACTATGGAGAGAACGGAATTTTCTTCTATACTGTAACATAACGCATTCCCATTCTTTTGTTTGTCATTTATTACAATGGGCGGATCATTGCATATTCAGATTGCAATTCTTTTTGCTAAGAGTAACATGAATGTGGTATTTTCAACCTCTTGTATGTGGTTATCTCGTATTATTCCCTGTAATTTGTAGGATTTTCAGTTGTGTTGGATCCCCGACTATTTTGCTTTGCAGGTCACTGCAAAATTTCTCCAACATCCAAGACAGATTGATCCATGAAGGCTAGTAGAAAAAAATGCAGGTAATATTAGTATATTTGCTGCTTTATGCCGAAAATGTTGCATCATGTTTTGCTATTATGTATACAGGGACTCCAAACTCCTCTCTGACTACGGGGCAAAGCTTCAACTTCAAGGAGATCATTTCGAGCCAGGTACCAAGAATACTAATATATGCTCTCATCTTTATATGCATAGTGTTTTACATACCGGACCTTGTGGGTATTCATTACGAGCAAGTAAATCGAAGTGTTACACTTGTAAAGTGACAATATAACCCTTGTTGTGGTGGCCCGTGGGAGCTAATTGTAACGTGTAGTGACTAAAATCCCATCCAGTGGGAGTGGGGTTAGGTTTTTTCACGATTGTCGAAAATCGAATCATATCATGCTTGCAATTTGAATTTTATTTTACTTGTGTATTTGCGCGTTAACATTTGTAACTACTGATCAGCGTATTACTTAAAAGGCGCCCCAATTGGACTAGAGGCTGTTCATTGGGATCAATAATCCATATATCATTGTATTGTTATGTGGCGATGCATATATGCAGACAATTTTCACGTCCCATACATGCAGAGTTGTGAAAATTTTGTAGGTTAATTTCCGTCGATCATCTTGTCCTTGTAAACCGTTGTGTTTCTCTTGTATTTTTATCCTCAAATGAGTGTCATTTTTCCTTTCCAGAGAGTTACGTACGTGTGAATTACCAATAATATTCTCATTATAAGTTAGTATTCTTGTGTTTGTTACAACACATGCACATGAGAGTACAAAAATAAATTTGCATTATTGTTAACATTACAATTGAAAAGACAATTAAACATCATCAGTGTTGTTTTTTTTTTTAAAGGTAAAAGCACTGTTCATTAATTAAGATCATCCAATTACAATTGAGTCACTCTCAGAAGATAAACATGTTCACTCCAAGAGCTACGATCATGCAAAGAACTAGAGACCCCTTGCAATTGAAGTTTGCAAATCACTTGACAAAAAACAAAAGAGAGTCTCTAAATGACAAACCAACTAAACACAATCATCAATGATTAACCCGTATTTTCTATCCATTTTGAATCCTAACTCGAGATTTGGAATAAATTTGCGTTAGGGTCCATGATGACTTCCCTTCAACTTGATTCTTTGATCGGCAACAAAGCTTTTCTTTTGGCCATGGCCAATCATAGCCGAATCACCGTGGATGCCAACCATACCATTGTCTACAATCACCCCTTTCCATCGGTCCTCCTAGTCTCAAGCCAGTTGCCTCTAAAGCCACACAGTTGGCGAATGTCGCCACATCAAAGTTGATTTTGATGAAACTTACGACCATCTCAACTTATCTCTCCCTACCTCCACCGCGACACTAACCTTATACCATGCTCAACAATTCCTGCGACCATCCAGCCTCATTAAACCGACTATGCCATTTTTGAAGTCATCGCCAACTCTATCTTTTTCTTTTTCCACACAACCAAGTTCCTCATCCTACAGATGCCCAACTGAAATAGAGAGTTGTCCCTGCATTGTCATTATTGAAACGTTTGAACACCAACAACAACCACTCCTTCACCGACCCGCTGCTTACCATCAAGACCTTTCGACCCTGAACTCAGCCATCCAGACCTCGCTTCATCGCAATAAAGAAGACAATGAGCAATGTTTTCATCCACCATCTCACAAATCAGAAGAACATTCGTCGTCACCGATGGGACGGTGATGACATCTTAACCGACGGGTGTGATAGACCCAACAGGTGTTCCTGACCTAATAGTTGTTTACGAATGTGACACCGTCACCAACGAGGCGACAATGACATCATTCCAAGGAAGACTCACCTCCTCGCTTCTTCACGTCGCCTTCGCAAGTGAACGACCCAATACTTGAGAAGAAATGCTCACAATAGCAAAGAACTACGTTGGGGCTGAAGACATGCTACAAAAAGTCCGACGTGCCACGACGTTGGGAGAATTGGAACCACAAGCAAGGCTTCCGATGTAGGTGAGGCAAGAAAGACTAAGGAAACCCCTGTTTACACGCCCCTAAATATTACGTACAAGGAAATATTCAAGCACACCTTCCAAATGAACGACATCCGACGTCCCATCAAATTGGCACCAAGAAGGAGGAAAGGGGATAACACGAAATTGAAGATTGCCACTAATTCAAAAGGATTTGTGGAAAAGAAGTTGGGCGAATAAGATTTCGAGCCATTAAGATCTGACCTTAAGCGCCCCAAAACAAAGATGGCTCATTGAAACATGGACCCATAGAAGCTGGGTCCGCCCCCGAAGAGATGCGACCACAAACAAGAAGACAAAGGAAGGTGTTTGATAACCTAGTAAAAATATGCTCCATATGGAAATATCTTTTGTAACCTTCTAATGTAAAAGCTTTCTGACTTGTGGAATAATTTTGTTTTTAAACACTTGTATTCCATTGGACGTGTTTGATAGCCATGCCTCCCGAAGGCATGGGTCAACTCTCCCTGGACGTACGATCCCTATGCCTCATGAGGACATGAGTCGATTATGCCAATAAAGTTCGATAATCATGTCTTACAAAGGCATAGGTCATCTCTCCTCGGATGTACGATCTCCATAACTCACGAGGGCATATGTCAATTTTGCCAATGAAGTTCGATATCCATGTCTCTTGAATGTATGTGTCAATTCTCCCCGGGCGCACGATTGTCATACCTCACGAGGGCATGTGTCGACTCCACCTAGGAAGTTCGATAGTCATTATTCCCGAAGGCATGAGTCAACTCTCCCTAAACGTACGATCATCATGCCTCACAAGGGCATGGGTCGAATCCACCAAGGAAGTTCTATAGCCATGCCTCCCAAAGACATGGGTCAAACCTCCCTGGACGTACGATTTCCATGCCTCATGAGGACACGACTCAAATCCACCAAGGAAGTTTGATATACATGCCTCCAAAAGGCATGAGTCAACTATAACCAGACGTACCATTGCCATGCCTCACAAGGGCATGGATCGACTCTGACAAGGATGTTCGATAGTCATGCCTCTCGAAGGCACGTGTCAACTTTCCCCAAACGTACGATTTCCATGTCTCACAAAGGCATAGGTCGACTCTGCCTAGGAAGTTCGATAGTCATGCCTCACGAAGGCATGGTTCAACTTTCCTCGTTTGTACTAATGTCATGCTTCATGAGGGCATGTGTCAACTCCACCAAGGAAATTTGATGGCCATGCCTCTTGAAGGCATGTGTCAACTCTCATCGGACCTATAATCACCATGCCTCACAAGGGAATAGGTCGAATCCACCAAAGAATTTTGATGGTCAGGTCTCTCGAAAACATGAGTCTACTCTTCTCGAACGTACAATCACCATGCCTCCCAAAGGAAATGATCGACTATGTTAAGTCCAATCTCCATAGCCCTTGATGGGCACCTTGCTTCCTCAAGATAACCCTAGATAATAGCATTCAACAAGAAAAACGGATCCCCATCTACGACCATTGTCTCCTTGCCCCCGCGAGTCTTTCTGGTCTCTCCCGACTAACTGGCAGCACCTTTCACCAACGAGATCCTCCTAAGAGAGCCAAAACTCAAAATTTGGCTAAGTTTCATAATGGGTGAAGCCTCTCGCTCTTCAAGCTCACCTTGACAACTCTTTATTAAGGCCTAACCGAGGACGAGAAGCCAACCTTAGAGCTTCAATTTTTTCAAGAATGAAGAAGAGGTTTATGAGCAAACAATCTGAATTCACCGAAAGAAAAAAAAAAATCCTAGTGTTGGAGATTGGTAGGGAGCATTGCCAAGAAGGGTTGACAAAGAGAAAATCTCCAAAAAAATTCTAATTTTGGAGGTTGAAAAAGAAATACTCTCCAAACTGTTTCTAGGTGTTGGATTGGCAAAGAGTATTTCCAAGGAAGGTTGATAAAGGAAAATTCTCCGAGAAAATTCTAAGTGTCGAATAGCCAAGCCAACATCCGCCCATCGACCATGTCAACCATGAATCAAGTTCACCAAATGTGTCAAGGAATGACAAGACAAAGTGAATCGGCGAGCTAAGTGGTTGGAAAACTAAGAAGGTTGGTGAGCCAAAATGATCATGGCTAGCCAAAGCCCAAGTCCGCCAACCAACGTCCAAACATCAAAACATCGTTTAAATCATTCATATACACGCTACGTCTTAATGAATAATGGTCTCATCACACAAAATTTGATTGCGCGCCGTGTTCAAGGGCGCGCTCCATATCCATCGATCGCGCGTCACATCCAAGGGAGCGCGACATGTCCACCAATCATGCGTCGCACCCATCGTCTGTTAGGGAACATGGGAAGCAAAGTCACAACCAATCATACATGCTCCTACTCCAAACAGAATGACATATCATAAGTCTCGAACCTCGATGACGCTACCCCACATAGTGGAGGCTTCTAGGGCCCTCAACGTATGACCTCGGCGCACATGGGTCATACGAGAAAACATTGACTTGCCCAATGCTCACGTATGGAGTTCCCATAAAGAAAATGCTCAGTTCGAAAGACTTGAAGCCCAGGATGCTACCCCCTGCGGTAGAGGCTTCTAAGGGCGTGGACGTATAAGCTAGCGCACGAGGGAAGTACGGAAACTATCAGCCTTTTCCGACACGTGAGCAGGGCACTCGAAAGTTAGAGCTCCTAGCCACCTAGGTGGAACTCACTTTACTATAAGTCAATCACACGTCAACACGTGACACAAGTTTGGGGTTCGTATAAATATCCCCTCATAGTAAGATGTATGAGATCTTCATTATCTCATTTTACCTTTTCTCTTCAGCATTCTCTCTTTAAAACGCTCCCAGGAGCCTTTGTGTATCCCGACCAAGATCTCATTCTCACGCCTGAGGCAGCGTCTCAGAAACAACCCGGGACTTGGGTACCCTGTTATTTGGTGTGTTGCCTCATGCAGGTCACATGATCAAGACTACAAGGCCAAAGGAAGACGTACATTGACCACTGTACATTGATAAGGGACTTCGACACTTAGTACAATTTCAACATCAACATCCCACTCCTTCTTCCTCATTTTGACGGAAAAATCATAACTTCGCCGAAAAATTATTTCCGGTAACATTATTAAAATTTAATTTTTTCTTTGCCGAAATACTCATAATCTTGCTGGAATCATCATATTGTAGCTGGAAAATTCATTAAAATTGTCGGAATATACATAAGATAACCAGAAAACTTATTAACTCAAAATCTAAATTGATCCAAATTTAATAAAATCAAAATTTTACAAATAAATCATTTTCAAAACCCAAATCTCAAATTTCAAGATCTCATATCCTCTATCCGTCCCAAAATGAGTGTCTTGTTTTCTTTTCTAGTAAGTTAGTTATAATGCATGAATTGTCAATAATATCTTTATAAAAAGTTAGTTAAGATCTTAGTTAAGATCTCTCAGCATATGATCATAAGGATACAATAGTAAACATATCACACTAACTAACTTCTCATTAATTCTTTTTAAAATAGAAAGAAAAACACTCATTTTAAGAAGGATGGAGTATTAAATTTCAAATTTCTCAATCTCAAACCAAATGGGTATCAAAGGTAACAAAGACACCATCAATAATCGCTTATCGCTAGAAATCCAAAACCTTCTATTTTATTAATTGTTAAAATAGAAATGAAGACACTCATTTTTAGACGGAGAGAGTATTAAATTTTAAATTTCTCAATTGTTAGAGATTGTCAAATCCAAACTCTTCTCTTTTATTGCTGGAAATCTCAACTGTCTCAATTGTTGGAGACCTTGGGCTTGGACGTTACTGATCGGATTTGGAGATTTTGGTCGGAGGTTACTGATTAAGTTATAAGTAGCTTTGAAATTGTGGAGATAATTGGAAATTAAGTGAATGGGCAGGAGCTAGCTAGGTTCTTGTCATGAAATGTGCAAGATTATAAGTATTCCGGTGACATTATAAATTTTCCGGCGACATTATGAATTTTACAACGATTGGATGAATTTTCAAGCGAAGTTATGAATTTTTCGGCAATTGTATGAATTTTTCGGCGAAATGAGGAAGGAGGAGTGGGATGTGAGGTGGATGTTAGGTGGAAGCCAAGTACATGCTAGTTGTGGCTGACTAGGAAATTTTCTAAATTAAAAAAATTGAAATATGAAAAAAAAAAATGCCACGTAGGCACTTAACGGTTGTTTTTTATGGAATTGGACGGTAAAGACCAATGTGTTTCAATTTTAGATTGTATAGAAACCAAATTGGTACATATTGAAGTACATGGTCCATTCTTGATAGTACATGAACCAAATGAGTATTTTATCCTTACAAAATTAAGGTTAAATGATTTTGTCTCCCTCACTTTTTTATTATTATTTTTGTTAAAAAAAAAATTAAGACTTCTAATTAGATTTTGTTTTGTTTGAACCATTTTAAATCATTTTTATTGATTAATTTAATCACTCAATTGTTTTGTCACGCCACGTTAGACACGGAATCCACAACCGTTTCATTTTTTCATCATTCACAACTAAGACGACATCGTTTTAGCTGCCAGTGTTGTAAAAAATCAATGAAACACAATACTTTGTCTGATGTAACACGCACACGTGGCCGTTGTATTTGACATGTCAACAAATGTTGACTTGACACTTGAAGATTAGTAAAAGATTATTAAATAAGTTTAATAAAATAAAAAAAAAAGTTCACAATAACTCAAGTAAAACAAAACAGTAATTATGATCTAAACCCAAATGTGTTAATCGAAACCAAACCAAAACCTTCCAACCCAGAAAAATAAACAAAATTAATCCAATTCATTTTACGCTATTCAAATAGTAAAAAAAAGCTAGTAATCTTTGTTTTCTTTTTGAAAATTGAATCATAATATTTAATAAGCAGAATTAACAATGTTTAGGTGAGTGACGACACACTATTTCCCAAATACGCTCTCGCCAAAACCCTCACCTCACCGTCGATGCTTTCTCTCTGGCGGCTCTCGCCGCTGGAGAACCCCTCAATCTCCTTCCTTATCTCTTTGCTCCCTTCACTTCTCTCTCTACATCCTCGTCTTCAGTTTGCTCCGTCATGGTGAGCAACCTTCATCGACGACCAGATCCCGGCCACCTCAAGGTTCAACTCCACTCTTCCGCTTTGCCAGAAATCAGATTGGGTCTTCGTCCTTGTCTACAACGCAACCTCCATTTCCCTTAAATCCTCCAGTTGCGTCATGGTGAGCAACCTCCATAGCCGGCCAGACGGCCAGATCCCGACCACCTGAAGGTCCAATCTCCACCCTTTCGCTTTGCTGAAAATTAGACCGGGTCTCTGTCCCCGTACTCAATGCAGCCTCCGTCGACGACCAGATCCTAACCAGTCCAACCCCCACCCTTCTGCTTCGTCAAAAATCAGATCGATTCTCCTTCCCAACACTAGCGTCGGCATTATTGAGCATCTCAGATTTGCTGGACAACTGCCTCTCGCGCCTCCATGTGTCGCCGTTTCTAGCTTTCCTTCGATGTCTTAATTTCTGAGTTTTTTTGGCAACTTTCAGCGTCTCTCTAGCTTCAATCCTCTGGAATCTCTTGATTTAGAAACCTTATTAATGATTTTGTTGATTCCCAATCTATCATGGGTAACCACATTTTCATTTCCCATTAGTCTTTAATGAATTGCTCTTTTCTAGATGTATATGGTGATTGTTTCCAATGTTTTACTTGGTTATATGTCTCATCTATTGGAGTATGTATTGTTTATTTTATTTATGTCTTAAGAATTTTAATAATATCAGTACTTTTGCCGATAAAAAAAATGTTTAGATTATTACAAAACCAAGTTTTTATTTTTATTTTATAGCCATTCCTAGCCCTAGTGGCAAGATAGTAATCAGATTCTATTTTTTTTCTATATCATACAAAATGTCACATTTAAGGTGACTATCAAAAATGACATATTTAATGTTCGCTGAAGTTGTTTCACTATCAATTCTATTGGCGTGGTCTTCTTGATCACTCGATTGTGTGTTACTAGATAAAGATAAGGATTTCGAGACAAATAAGAAGAGTACAAATTTGAAAACCCTTTTGAATACAAATCTAAAGACTTTTTAAAGTACAAATCGGAAGACTTTTTGCCGATGAAATTTTGTGCACCCGCGGATTTAGAAACAAATTGGGAGCCTCGAGTGAAAGTAAACTAAGGGTACCACCAAACGCGTTGGTCAACTGGTAAGAAGTTGTTTCAACTTAACCTGAGGTCTTGAGTTCGAGTTTTATGGAATGCAATCGCGTTAAAACTTTGCAGGGGAGAGAAATACCACCATTGTGGTCCTACTCGAACCAAATGAGGATTAGCTTGAGTGGGGTATGACTTAAATGTGTTGTTCCCATGTTAATCACAAACCCATTTTGGAAACTCCACGATAAAAAAAGAGAGGCTAAACTACCTTGCAGGTCCCTCAATTATTAGAAATCGACCATTTTGGTACCCTAATTAATGAAACTACAAAAGGGGACCCTCAATTATCAGAAATGGACTAGTTTGATCCCCCAATTATTGAAACTACAAAAGAGGACCCTCAATTATCAGAAATCGACCAGTTTGGTCCCCAAAATAATGAAACTACAAAAGAGGACCCCCCAAT